>JAPYZE010003281.1:0-13424 GCA_030522805.1 Leptomastidea abnormis | reverse complement strand
TTACAGTGGGGCCAAATTATGACCAAAAGGTTACCATAATTTTGATAATAGACCATATTTGTTTTTCGGAATTCATCGCATCAGTCAATAATTGTATCGAATCGCAACACGAGTAGAACGAGGATATGTATTTCTCCCATCATTCTTTTACTATTGAGTATAATATAAAATGTTACAAACAGGGGTGCAATTAAAAAGTCCAAAAGACCAATAAGCAGAAGAGTAAAATCTAGAAAGTGCAAGAGACAAATTGTATTAGGAAGAAAGTTCATAACTTTTAAATTTAATCGGGGTGAGATTCAAGTTTTCAAAAGATTGAAATTGTATAAATAAGAATTTTTGTCTTCTTTCTACAATTAACTCTTCTATCTATAATGATCTTTCGAATTTTTTAATCTAAACCCGTGTTTATAATATAACATTTTATATTGCGATAACTTTAGAAGAGCAATTATTCGAAAATCAAACGTATAACAATAAGTTATTAAAATGTCAATTTAGAATAAGATCATTCATTTTTCAATTTAAAACAAAGTATTATATGAAATTTAAGAAAGTGTTTAGAAGTTTAAGATGAATGCCATTAATTTGAAAATGTCTATCATGTCGATCGTGCATCGCTTATTGATTGTTGAGCTATAGCTCTATGTACCTAATTTGTTATTGATCAGGCTTGAAAAAATTCTAGAATTTGCTTTTTTCTTTCTATATCTTTAATTTGCTAGCACCTTCAAAATTATTTGAAACGTTTTTCTTTTTACAACAAAAGTTGTTTATATTTTGATCGAACGACTTAATTAGAAGAAACATCGAGGCTAAACGAATGACCTCGAGGTCAGCTAGTCCTGGTCCCTGGAATATAATAAGGAAAGACAATACCGATATAGCCATATCGATTAAGCTACTTGGTCTCGAATCGAGAGGCTATATAACTGCAGTAGTAACAGCAGCAGCACCACTTGGAGAGGAGGTCAGTCGCTGCTCTCATAGGCACGCGGGCGCTCGCTTCGGCAAGGAATGGCCCGCCGCAGTAGCGCGTAGGAGTACGAAATTCGCGGTATGCTGCGATGCAAACTGGGTGCGCTTGCGGGTGTGCGAGGGCGACGAGAGAGGGGGTGAGGGGGGGAGGGGGTGACGAGGAGAATATGAAGAAAGGTGTCGTTGAAAATTACCGAACGTCGTTGTCGACGCCTTACTACTTTACGGGGAGCAGCCCTTTTACTCGTGAAAAGAATAACATAGCATGCCGAGGAGGAGGAGGTGGAGATGGAAGCGCAAGAGCTCTATTTCCCTACATACCCTCCAAGAATTTTCCCCAAGATTCCAAGTTGAACCCGGTTGTTAGCTCTCTACTCTTCTTCATTCTTGTTATATTCTCTTTGCCAAGAATCATACTGCTCTCTCTCTCTCTCTCTCTCTCTCTTTCTCTCGTTGCTATTAAAATATCGCCCGTCCGAATTCCTTGACGAGAGAGTGAGAGAGACGCGGGTGCGTGCGATGAAAAAATGAAGGAAAGAAGGAAAAACGCAGCAGAAGAATGCAAGAAGGGTGAAGGCGGAAGAGACAGAGATTTCCTCACCTGGAATATCTTAAGGACTTAGGAGCGAAATGAATATATATATATATATATATATATATATATATCGAAAGACGAGGAGGAGGAGGAGTAGAATATGTGTACCTATATTTTACGAAGAAGCGAGGAGCTACATTTTCATCGGATTCTTTCATCCTCTTCACCCTGGCACGATGAGAATTTGCGAGAGGTGGTGAAAGATGGAAGAAAGGGGCGAGAAAAAGGAGAAGGAAGAATACCTATTGGCTTGCTTACATAGTCTCGCGCGCTTGAGAGCTTAGTCTTTTCGGGCCGAGATATTAATATATGCATCGAGAGACACACACACACACACACACACACACACACACACACACACGCACACACCCACACGCGCACACGCACACACACGCACACACGCGCACACGCACGCACACACACACACACACACACACACACACACACACACACACACACACACACACATATGCTAGATAATTTTAAATGTTATGAAGCATAGATAGAAAAAATTTAAAATTATACGCTCTTGTTTATGTACTTGTTCCTATGTGCATTTTTTAACTATTTATTTATAATGATACTTATATAGGTAATAAAATCTCAAATTTACATCGCTATAGCTCACAATGAATGCTATATTCACAGTTTTCAAAAAGTATTACTTTAAATGTCATGAATTTAAGTAAAAATATAGTACTTGAAATTCGAATTACAATAGTGACAAAATATAAAATGGAAACTTGGCTGTTTCTTTTTGATCTCGCTTATTTGTACAGATTGTCATTTTTAACTTGTCGTAAAGCTTACCTTTTTAATAACATCAACTTTTAAATTTGCTAATTCACTTTGTCAAAATTATTCAATTAAATGACCCCTATACTTTGCTGGTGCAGTAAACTTCATTCTCGGACATAATACCAGCTCATTTTTGCCCTTTGATGCATATAATATATACGTTATTATTCAACTTTCTATGCAATTGATTTTGTGGTCCAAAATATTGACTTATCACGAAAATATGTAACATATAATAATATGTAATATAATGTATATTACATTTGAAACGCAGATAAGGCACGCGCTGTAACGCCTTTTTTCGTTCATTTCTCTTGTAACCAATCTCTCTCTCTCTTTTTTTTCTCTTTCTTTCTCATCATCGTATTCGACGCATTACTTTATTTTTACTTTCCTTTCTCTCGCACAAATATTTGTTATAAATGCGCGTGCTTGTGACACGCTTTATTATAATATATTATCATTTTCGCTGCACACGCGAAAAATACAAAAATATATGCTCTCCTCTACCTGGAAGAATCTCCTTGCCGCGAAATCGCGAGTCGCCTGTTATGTAATAACAATTTAAGCGGATCGAGAAATTCGTAACATATATTGTGTATGCGTATCTATAGAGTGGCAGTTAGGCGATATGACTGACAAATCGCAAGCATCTTGAAGCGCAAGCGGAGAAGGATATGTATGTCACGCCCTCGCCCCTGCCTACCACCTCAGCCAGCGAGCCAGCCAGCCTATATCATCAGCTTAGAAAAGTTCATTTCTCGGAGGAAGCTTGCACATACATAAGGTACACATACCAGCTGCCAACCGCGTGCCGTCGTAGCTGTCATACGTGCAAGCTCTCCTCGCTAGTCCTATGGTCTTACCTCGACGTTCAGATTTCCGGAGAGACTTGCTCAGTGCATGACATTCTATATATACGGCAGATAGATACACATCCTACGAGAGAGAGCGAGAGAGAGAGACGCGCCTGCGAGACGAACTTCCGAGCTTGCGGCTCATCGCATACCGAAAGATCAGCGTTGTGGTTGGTCGATTTTCGCGGCATATAGAATATGTATATAACCGACATATACATACATATGTACATATAATATATGTATACATGTATATAGATATAGGTACATGTATATGTTGGAATAGAGAGAGAGAGAGAGAGGATGAGGGAGGTAGCCACGTACTTCTTGCCCTCCTCCTCCACCTTATCCTCCTCGTCCTTCTCCTGGTTATATACGTAGGACCTCGAGGACGATACGTTTGCCACATTCTCCGATCGTGCTCGCTTATCTCTTCTGTGCAGATAAGTCGGATAACTCATCGATTCGAGTGGATTAGGATATGGGTACTGTAACTGTAGACGCTGCTGAGATACATATATATGGGTATATATAGTAGGTGCTGCTACTGCTATGCTGCGCTATGAAAGAACAGTTGCAGTTAATTAAGTAGTAAGTATAGCGATTGATGATGCGTTTTTAATTTTTAGCTGTAAGAAGTATCGGTTATCTGCATGATTATGATATTTTGATATATCACATTGTGAGGGTTATCATGTGTGAACAGGATATATGTGTTAAATCTATATATAGTTTATCAATTTTCAAAATTCTAGCTACTAATCTTTCGTTCTCCTATTTGAAATTTCTATAATCCTTCTGATCAAAACATGTACGAGCTTAATATATCATTGACGTATTATACGTACGGTCAATTTAATCTTAATTAACCGAGTTTGGCAATCGAAAATGAAGGCATGTAAACATTTTTAAACTTCAGAAGTAGGTAGGTAAATAGAATTTCAGATGTACCTAAATGGAAAGTTTAGACACGAAATTGGCTGAGAGTCTTTTTAACTTGATGCATGCGAATCTAGGCTCGCTCAAGTTTTTTATTCCGGACTTTCGAAGCTCATTTAACTACAACTTTAGTTCGTAGGATAAACTTATAGTGCTGTCACGAATTCTTTTCATTGTCAACTCGATAAATATCGCAACAGAAAGAGAGAATAATTATTTTTCATCACTCCCGATCAGCTGTGCGAATTTCAACCGCACTTCCTGATCGGGAGATGATGAAAAATCAAGTATACGCACCATGGGAACAAGTTAAGAATTCTTTGCTCAGATCACCAGGTTCCCGGCCCTCGGCTTCGCCTTGGGCGGAATATCCTGGTGATCTCGGCCTTCTTAATTCTTGTTCCCTAGGTGCGTAATATACTATTTAAAATCATTATTAGCAGCAGCAGTTATAGCAGTAGGTATAGTAAGATCTGAACCAGACGTGTACATTGGTTGACACCGCAAATAAAATAATTATTAAAATAAAAACAACACATAACAGAAACCAAAATTCTAAATATTAAAAGATTTATCTATATGTATCTCTCTTTCTCTCTGTTTCTTTCTTCTTATAGACTCAGGTGCTATTGACACTCTATACCCTTTGGCGAAGTCTTCTATGTTAAAAACTTGCTGTTGCTACACTCACCATAAAAAGATTGCGCTAAAGAGTTGCAGTTCTTACTCGACATCTCGATCCCTTATAGGATTATGCTTCAAAACGGACGATTATTGACATAAACTAGCTAAGGATCTCACCAGCTGAAATATGTATGTATGTACATCTCCAAAACATCAGTGATGTTACGGCCTCGAGAGGGAAAAAACGAAGATAAGCTTGGCTGTGATAAAGAGGAATGGTTTACGAATTTCATGGCCAATTAAGGATGAGGTGCCAAATATACATCGACACACCTGATGATTATTAAAATTCAAGTGTCGATGCGCAAGGTTTGTCAATTAATATTTAAAAATGAATTTACAAATGATGTCTGGCTCTAGATTATAAGTAGGTATTATTTTATTATAAAAATAATGTAGTTTGCCATACCCTTACAGTTTCAGTAGTTTTTAAAAATGATGTGCTTAATCATTTATTTGAGCTATAGTTTCAAATGAATCTCCGCGTAAAGATGGATATAAAAATAAAATATCATAGCTTATACAAAACACACATAAAAAAAAAAAAAACAGAATCTAAAAGAAAGAAAAAAAAATGTTCGAAACATTTGTGAAAGCTGCGCATAACGAAACGTTTAAAAGTTATTTTTATGTATATAGCTATTTATTTTTATGTATGGTAAGTATATTTTTAAACTTCACGTCCTCACAAGTAGCCAAAGTAAATGACAAAGGGAAACTATTTTGCTCGCTTGCTACTAGCGGTTGTTGTGTCATCCCCGCATGAACGAGGCCGCGGCTTTGTTATAGCAACAGCAGTATGCGAGCGCGCATGGAAACTCGAGGAGACGCGAGCTTCGTAAAGTTACGTTCGCTGCAATTTTCGTGTATATATGTGACGATGGAAACGATAGTTTCATAAAGTTAAGTTGTAATTTCGCCGTACACACAATATACACGTATACCTACTCCTGCTTGCATTCACCCCAAACCCCCTCTCTTTCATTTTAGAAACAATTTCGCGCGACAAAATT
Source organism: Leptomastidea abnormis (assembly GCA_030522805.1). NCBI lineage: Eukaryota > Metazoa > Arthropoda > Insecta > Hymenoptera > Encyrtidae > Leptomastidea > Leptomastidea abnormis. The sequence continues at coordinate 7,560 of JAPYZE010003281.1, read as the reverse complement.
TGCTTTCTTTCAATTTTTCGAAAACTAACGTTGCCCTACAGTAACTGATGTCTGATACGATCTAGTCGGGTAATTGTAATAAAATAAAAATCAATAAATTATTGTTGATAAGAATGTCTTGCAAGTTTAAATTCATATTTTTTGAGTAGCTCAATTGATTATTTAATTTTCTTTTACATACATCTTTACAATTCAATTGATTCTGTATTTTAAAAAATATAAATATAAAATCATAAAAAATCTGAAAACTTTAAAACGAGTTGGTATAAAAAATCAAAATTAATTGATCTCAATCATAATCCGCTTTAAAATTACCTGAGATATAACATTCAACGTTTCACAATGCAGCTATAGCTATAGCACTCTGATACTAATCGCATGTCCAAGATGTGGCGAACTTTATCACCTACTCTCTCGCATCAACCACCTCTTCTCGACACTCTTGTTACAATTCCCATTGGCGATGTATCGAGTGCCAGGATCCAATCAAGATTCAAAAGGTAACAAATATAAATATATGTATGCTGAAGTAATATTAAAGAAGTTTCGAAAACTTGACTAATGCAATAAGTTTATTGTAACATATTTTCTTTTTTTTTCTAAAGAATTATTGGTGTTCATATGGTATAACGTACCTAGGTAAGTTCGTTGTTTAATTTTGTGGAAGAAAGTTTTGTTTCTAGATATAAAAGGCTTAAATGTTATAGGTTAATTGACATATTTAAAATAAAATGCATTATATAAATGTAACATTGACTTATAAGGAATTATAAAATATTTGTTAAACACAAGATTAGGAGTTTCTCATGAAACGAGCCACAGTGTAATGATTTTCAAGATTTATTTTTTTATAAACGGAATTACTTAATCAACTCGAAATATTTAAGACTTATTAATTAACTCTTTGAGTACGAAAAAGAATTAAAAAAAATAGTTTTTTCATCATTTTGCCATTAAAAAAAATGAATTAATCGGCCTTAATCGCCAAATCTTCCCAATGCAGCCGAAATCATTCAACCGTGTTTTTTTTAATAATTTTATATTTTCTAGATCCAAACCCTATTTAAAAAATAAAAAGTAAAAATTATAAAAAGGGCAGTTATTTGAAATTTTAGTCTCATTAAATTTTTTTTTTTTTTTGCTCTTCGAAGTACTTTTAAAAAAGAAGAAAAGAACAAATATCAAGGCAATCCATAAAGTTACGTTTTAGATATTGTAAAGACTAATGTCAAAAACATGGTTTTCCAAAAAATGCGTTGTTACAAGGTTACATATATTAACATATAAGCATAGTGAACTGTAAAGAAAGGCAAAAAAATAAAAATCGATTTTCCGATCCCGTTTTATGAGAATATCTCCTTAATTATAGATACATAGGTATGTAAGGATAAATCAACAATAAAATATAAATACTTTTTTTTTCAACAATCACACAATTTTATTCCATATTATTAAAACATTTTTTTGTCAAATTTTTTTTTATGCAGAAGACAATATTTGAACGAGCTGTAAAAAATTTGGAAAAGAATTGTAGGCATACCTTCCTCGATCATATCTATGGTATATAACTGTGTCTCAGAGAACGCGAATTAATAGTTGTTTATACGAACTTGAGGTATTTGAGTTAAAAAAAAAAATTAAACGCATTTAATCGAGCGTCGCAGATGAACTCTACAATCACAATTTTTAGTTTGTACAACATGCAGGAATATAGGTACGTGGCTTTAAAGATAACGACAATAAAGACAAAGAGATAGAGGCAAAGATAGATTATAGACAAAACCGAAAAATTTCCTGCAGTTGTGAAACGCAAAGTGTCATCTGCTCGCATTTACACACTCGTCCGTTGGCCGCACCGCGGAAGAAATGTATTTAGAGAAGGAAGCATGCAAAACTGAAACTATAATAATGCTGCTGTTGCATCGCGCAATAAAAAGGTGCGGAATGACACGTCTTATCACCTAAGTTCTATCCTTGAATTTAACACGTCGGAAATTTAAGAAAGAGAATTATGTTGTCATTACCCGACCTTTTCCGTCTTTCGCACAATTTACGCTTTTAGTTTAAAGACTATAAAGAGCTTGCATTCTAAAAAATTGTAAAAATACTTGTATTGCTCTAAATAATCTTTTACTTTTTTTTAAGAAGCAGTCGCAGATCTATAATTGGTTACTTGCAAAATGGAAGCCAAATTTTCGAAAGAATCGAAGTGGCACATACTTTTTTTTTAAAACATTACATAACAATTCATAGCACCTTACTCGCCATGTTAAAACAAACAAACTGTAAGAAAAGTTTATGCACTTCCTAAATAAATTATAAACAACACAGCACAACACATACAGAAAAATTTTTCTTGAATTTTAAAAATAATATAAATTAATGAACTATTTTTTAAATTCATTTTCTAAAGTAATATTATAAGGAGATTCTAGCAAAATCATTTAAAATCGCGCAAATTGTAGCATAAGTTTTCATTATCTTACTTATTTGTAAAAATATACTAATACAATACATCTATTTTCTTCAAGATAAATTTAGTAAATATAACTAATTTAATAATATCAATGAATGCAGTACCTTTGAATCTTTGGCTTCGTTTTGATTGATGCTCGAACCTCCTTAAATTAAAATTTTAACAACAGAATTCAGTACCTATAATGCTCTTATGTTCTTATTCAAGTTATCTAAAGTAGCGACCAATCAAGACGTCAAAATGATCTTTTCATTGTACACGTATGTGCAATGAAAATCGTAAAACAAGAAAAACATAAATTATGCGTTTACGTAATCTTTAGTGCTTCTCTTGGCACCTGCTAAATATCTGACGGCCTCGTAGTATACACTTAACATTAATAATCCATTAGATGCGTTAGTTTTAATCGCTTCTAGTTTACTTGGACGTATAAACACTGTAGTGAAAAAAGTTCGCTTTAACAACCAGATAGTTATGAAAATTTTTGTTGGAATTTGCTGAATCACATTGCAACACCAAATTAACAGTATCAAATGCCTTAATGAACAGCCATATACACAGTTCGAGTTTAGTAAGAACTCGAATAAAGCTTTAGTGTATTTTCTCTGTTCATTAAATGAACTCTTTAAGCTCAAAAAATAAATACTTTTCGAGTTGTTACAACAGCCATCAGATATCTTTAAAAAACGGGAGAAAATAGTTTAAAAAAATATAGTGCCCACCTATCAGCATACGTTTGCATTGTAAAAATGTGCAAAAAATGATCGCCAAATTACAAGTGCCACACAATCTACGTACAGTTTACAATCAAAGCTTATCGACTTCTGTTATCAGCAGTTGTACTTCTAGATTATCTTTAATATACATATGATACAATATGTATACGCACATAGTTGTTGAGTCGTACCGAACTCTAAAGAACAACAGTCTCCAACTAACGAAACAAAAGAACCTTTTTCATGTAAAGTACACACTCTTGAGAAAATGCTTCATTGTTTCGGACAATTTCAAGGAGTTCGACGCGCCCTGCGCTTTTACGACGCCACTTTCGATCGCAAGCGACGCGAAACATATTCGAGGAGAAAGTGTTACAAGTTTAATATATACAAACACGCAATTCGCTTTTTACAACTTTTCTGTTCCGATGCATCGATGACGATATCGCATATCCGAACATTTGAAAGTAGACACATTTATGCGAAATTTTGCGCAGCCACTGACGTATTTCTGCATCGCCTTGGCCTCTTGCCTGCCAGTATTTCTGAACTATTGAGTTTTTGTCTTGACCGAAATAAATTACGAGAGTATGTACAGAGCTATGCAAATTTTTTGTACGAGTTATCATTCTACTGTAAAACAAAGACCTACAAGGTCTAAGATGCTTGAACAATTATATCGTATTTTGGCTTTGTTCCCTGTGCTTTCTTTTACATACTTTCCTTTTAGCAAATAATTATAATTCATATTTAACAAGTTTTAATATTTGATATGCAATTGTGAAGAATCAGGTTTTATTTTAATTAAAGTATCAAGTAAAACAACTTTTTAAAACCTATTATAGAATTACTTTGTTTGATACATTTTTCTCTAAATTAATTAATAATCAGATTAATTAAAATTATTGAAACTTTTGTTGACTAGATTAATTACTTGGACTAGAATTATTTTTTCTTCAACCCTGTCTACTTTCATAAGCTTTACTCTCAGACTTTGACACTGCACTACTATTAAAAACACAAAAATGCTATAATCTAAATAATGCAAGCTTTTAAAAGTACTTTCCTTTAAAAACTTAAAAATACACTCATCATAGTTTGCTAATCAATGACAGAAAAAGACTATCACATACTTTTTTATCATCATCATCATCAAGTACGAGTACCTTTTGAAATTACTCTTGTTGACTTACTTTTCAATAATGCATCTTTCCTATTTTGCAATCTCTCGCCTTGAAAACTTGGAAAGACCTTTTGTAGATAGCAATGTCGTTTTGGAAGAAGTAGTTTGCAGCAGACATTCAGATGTAAAAATTATGTCAAGATGATGAATACAAAATATCGCAAAATTAATCCGCTTTGACCAGTTGAAAACCACTCCCTACAACCAGCTGATCGGTCGGAAAGTCCAAAACAACGGTTGCATGAAATGCCATGTTTGCCGAAGCTATCACGTACTCGCATAGGGAAAACCAGCTAAATGCTGTTGCAAAATTATATAATAATTTAATATTATAAATCTTTTGTGAAAACTAAAAACAACACAGAATAAAAAAAAAGTAATATGATTATATTAATTTTTTTCATCTACTAGTCATAAAACATTGTAACATGAAGGTCAAAAGCATTTTATAGATTTTTTTCTTTTTTCTTTTTTTTTTGTTCTCTGTTATTTAAACATTCATAATTTAAGAGTCATATTAAAATATTTAAATTTAAAAAAAAGTTAAATTTTTGAAAAGTAACAAATATTTTTAGCGTTAAAAATCAATAAAAAATTATAAAGGTTTCTAAATACTCTATTGTACTTGTGTAGATAAAGCATAAATTATAACATGTATACTTTACCCAAATCATGGCATAATAATCGATGCTTCAAGAAGAAGATAATAAGGCCAATAGTGCTGATAATGCTCGTTGTGAAAAGGGCTTGTTTGTACTGCAAACTTTGTGCATTTGGCGTTATCAGCCGACCCAGCTTGACAGCCATGAGCATGTGTGTAAGAGAACTTATCATGAACACTATAAAGGTCTTCTCATGCACCGCTAAAAAAAATAATATTTTATTTAATATAGCAAAGAAATTAGAATAAGTATTTTTTATTATTTATTTATTATATTTCATCATACATTTATATTTTAGTAACTCACCATAATTTTCTTTATTAGAAATATAAGTGACACCGCAGAGTGCAGCAACTTCTGCAATGTTTAGCCAGTAACAAATGTTCAAAAGTTTGAACCCTTGTAATTTGATAGGCACATCCTCAATTGATTTGAGAATCTTATGATAGAATGAGTAATAGACACTGGCAATAAGAAGTCGTGGCCCAATGTGCAAAGCTATGCTCACGCGCCACAAGTACCTTTGAGGCGATACACCAGTAATAGCTGATATCGATGGAAGAACATTATAGACCTATCAATTTAAAAAAGAGTTAATATATTCTGTTAAATTAAATTTTTAAAATTTATTAAAATAATGGACATTAAATTGACTTTAATAAAAACTGTTAAATAATAATCAAATTGAAACTAAGAAATAATCTTACCCTACAATGGGTCTCATGGATGTCATCCTGTTGATAAATATAAGCCGTTACAAAACAAAATAGCAATGTGGCAAGTGGTATTGACACTGTGACAATGCACAACTTCTTAAAAGGTATGATCAAGTATATGGAACTTTTGCTGCTAGCAACATTATTAACCTCCATGCCTTGCAGCAATCTTGTATTTGCTTCAACCATTGATCACACAGGAACTCATAAATATCACCCCCAACATTTAATGTTCCAAACCATGGCTGGTTTTTTCCTCAAACTCTGAGTTTTTTACAATTAACTTCCATCCTGCTGCTGACTCTCAAATCTTTGGCATTATTACATCCAAGATACTCTACCTGTAATAACAAAAATAAGAAAAATTGATTGCTTTTATCTTTAGCACCAAACAATAAATTCGCATAAGGCAAAGGTAATAGCTGATAAACTAGTTCATCAGCGTTTCATAATTAGTTTGTCCTCTGCTTAATTAAAGTGATAATGGACCACATGACTGAGACAAGGCGACATAGTCTTATCAATAAAGTTTCTTGGAACATATAACTGCTATATAAAATTAGAATAAAAGAATAAAAGAAAAAAACAAACAAAAGCTTTCTAAAATCCACAAAACAATATATAAGTATCATAGTCAAGAGCAGCACGAGCAGTATTGTCATCCAATTAATCCGCGCGCCTATATCCGCGTAATCCGTACAGGATTAGATAACACACAGTAGCAACTGCGGTGGTAGTAGTAGTGGTGGAGGTGGCGTTGGGCGCCTAGAGCGATATATGCATCTTGATCCATGACCAGCTGAACCACTGCTCTCTATTTCTCAAGTGCAGGACACAAGTACACATAAATAGACGCGACATCCAAGGCGCGACTTTGGTCGTAACGAAGAGATTTCCGAAAAAAAAGAAAGACACACGATACCTAATCGATTAAACACGATGCGTCGTGGAAAATTGATTTTTCGTTTAACCCAGTTCTTCATCCGCGCGTTTCTATTAATAACAAATAGGAAGCAAGCAAACTGGAGTCGAGCAAGGAATGCAGACAACGGTTCCGGGGAGCGGCCCCCGCGCATCGATCGACTCTCCCACGAACATCGAATTCTTCCTCGCTGTTACCTCCAAGCCACTTTATAAGCTCTCTCCGGACGACACAGCAAACCTATCCTCCTACGCTCCAATAGCACTTACAAGACAGCAGCAATATTCCAACCCCCAAAAAAAGCGAGATACGTATATAAATCCCAAACGGCCATTCGCGCTAGTCTCTAATACACCTGAGCTTTCGAACTACAACATAGCAGCATACAGCAACAAGAAATATCAATTTGGCTTACCTGAGTGCAGCAACAGCAGAAGCAGCCCCGAATAAAAAGGTATGTCCGAGCTTCCGCTGCATCGATGTAGCCGTCGTCGCGGATGTAGGCGCGCGCGACCGCTGGACGAAGACGAGTAATAAAAATAATGATACAAAAAAGCTCCACTTGACACAAGCAGAAGCAGCAGCAATTCTACGCGTAGGTGGGTAATATGCAGTAGTAGGACAGATATATTTATGCACGGCTGGCTTGCTCCCGACTGACGGAGCTTGCCCCAAGACACAGCACAGCCGTGGCATTGAGTGCGACATCTATGCGAGCTTCGCTTATACACACGGCTTGGCGCGTTTTAGGATCGACCGGTCGACCCCCGCGTCTTCTTCACTTATCAGGATGGTATATACCAACAACCTACATTACCGACATTAGCTCGCTTATTAATTATTTTAACAAAAATAACGTAAAATTTAGCAAAACCCGAGATCATA
>JAPYZE010003280.1:0-13424 GCA_030522805.1 Leptomastidea abnormis | reverse complement strand
TTCGTTATGTTGCACCAATATCCAGCACTTCCAAAAAAAAATAGTAAAATTTCATATCATTTTAGCAAAATTTCCAAAAAAATTTCTATCAGTGTATATCATAATCTTATTACTTTTGATGATAAGATAAATAATTTTCAATTAACTGCAAACCTTCATTATTTTTAAACTAATTAAAAATTATAGAAATTTATTTTAGATACAGTAAATCTTGTATCACAAAAAAAAAGGTCTAAAAATATAGCAATCTGATATTATATAATATTTATGGTTTTAATTGTGCATTATTGTAACTTATTTCTAATTTTTAATACTGCTATAAATTATGAAATTTATAGTAAAACTTTAAAACTAATAAAATAGTTATAAGAACCTCTTGAATTATTTGCAAAAAAACTTGATCGAAATAAAACGAATTTAAAAATGCCATTTATTTTATTGTCTGATTGCGAATAAAAGTACGTAATTTCTATGATGGAATTGTTTATTTTATTTTTTATATACTTTAAGAATTGAAAAAGACAAAATTGAAAAGCTAAAATCCGAAGGCATCAATGTTATTGATCTTATTTTTGAGGTAAGCATACGCTTTTTATTAGCCAACTCTGTCATAGAAAAAAAATTTTTTTTTAAATTGTACTGTGTAAACGAAATATCATTCGCGCAGAGATTGATTTAAAAGTGACAGCACTTATTTATTTGTGTATAATTTATTCACAATAACAATATTAGTCATGCAATGTATTTTTTTTCAGCTAATTAAGCGTTATGAAGTTTTAAAATCTTTTCTCTCAAGAAATGATTTCATCATCTTATATAGCGCGCTAGTACAATCCGAGTCTTGGAAGTCATCGTTGGCTGAGTTGGTAAAGAACTTGTTTCACGCGCAAGCGGTCCGAGTTCAATTCCCCGTCTGATCACTTTTTTTTTCAAATACAATTTTTTATCTCGATATCCTAGACATTTCCTGCTGTTTAAAATAACGCACGCTCCTTAGATCCATCTCTGCTATTCTTAAGAGATGCTTGAGTCATAAGTGTGCTAGATTATTGCCAATACCTTCTCTTGTATCCACAATTCTCTAAATCGTTTACGTATAGATCAGAGATACGATGCCAAGAGAGGACATTTTTTTGTAATTTGGGAAAATATTTGTAATTTCATTGTATTATTATGATTAAAAAATATTGTTATTTGACATGAATCAATGAAAAAAAAATTAATTTTACATTATAAAATAAAAAAATTCAAAAAATAAAAAAAAGAAAAAATTTTATAGGCAATACTAATAATTAAATCTATAAATTTTTGGATATAAGGGTAATTCAAGAGGAACTGCTATATAGAGACTTTTTTTGTAATATATTTTAATAAAAAACCTTTTCTCAACAAGGAAAGCTAATATTTGAGGCAGTGGTAGTAAGGTTTTTTATAATATAAAACAATTACATAAATTATCAATTGTATTACTAAAAAGTAATTGCATTAGGATTTTATTAATATTGTTAGTTTTAGTATAAATGACTATTAATTGTTCATATTGTAATTTTATCAACAAATGCAAAATTATGATTATAAAACTTTTTGTTAATTTAAACTGCCAAGGCTTTCAAATTTTTATTTTTTACAATAAAAAGTTTATGAATGAGTGACTTTCAATATATGATTTATAATTTCATGCATCAAGCATATTTAGATTTTATATGTACACTGAAAAAACTGAGGTAGCTTTAGTTTCTCATAGGTAATATGTTAGCTTTCAACGTTCTAGTTATAAAAGTTTTATGTTACAATGATTTAAAAATTTATTTCCACCAGAGAGATATGTTTGTCCATATCTGGGAACTTCATGTTTTTATGGATATTTGATAAGAATTTTGTTTAATTTTTGGTATCGTAGAGTGATCTCAGTTTTTTCTGTGTATAAGTAAAGTCATTACATCTGCACTGGATAGTAAATAATGAATTTCTTGTCAATATAAAAACTATTTATTTCTCATCAATATAAATGTCGATTAAATAATCTCTAATAAAATACACTATATTTTAAGAATAAAATGAAAAAAAAATTAGTATAATATTATATATTATTAAGTCTTGTTAAATGAATGTAAAAAATGCAATCTACATAGAAAAAATAAAATTTACAATGAAAAATTATATTTAAATATTGATAACTTGTTATTTAAAACATTATTGTGAAAGTGTAGAACATATCAATATCTACTTTTTAAAGTTTATATACTTTTATATGATAATTAAAGATTACTAATTGACTCTTGCACAAGCAAATCATTTTTTTTTATTACGGGTGTTTGATAGCCTCTATGATACTTTTTAACACATGTGCATTGGTCAAAGATTTATACTCATCCGTGTTCATGATATCCATAAGGTTTGATTTAGTAAAATTCATTGCATAATTTTTAAGCTGCTCGATATTGTGACGATCTGCGATGTCAAGCACTTCAAGGACATTATCCACCGACATTGTTTTGCACAGCTGTTCCACGCAATGCTCCATCAGTCCTGCTATCTCATACTTGTCTGCAAGCCTAACCAATTCAGCTGATGGAACTTTCTCGAGCTTAGCGATGTAAACAAAACGCAGCATCTCTTTTAGTGCCTCATAATCTCCATCTTCAATCTTCACTTCATCTAATTTCTTCTCAAGCATGTCGTGAGTAAACATAGCCTCGAATACGGGGCTACTGGCGAGCAGCATACATCTATGGGCTGGCAAGCTTTTTCCACATGATGCAATTAGTTTGACGTCGCTTACACGTTCATCCAGAAAAAGTTTTTCAAATTTGTCGAAAACTGGTTCTGCTTGCGATCGTAGTTTGATCTGTTGCTCGACTTCGCAGCTTGAGGTTACATGCTTTAAAGGTATAGAAACCTCGCATTGAATAATAAGGCAGGTCGGCAATAAGTTATTTGTTTTGTCACGGATGGAATCTTTTTTGAGAAATTCAAGAAATTCAAACAGGCCAATGCTTTTGTAAAGCAAATCCTTTTCTATCTTTTCCACCAACATTTCTCGTTTCTCATTCAAAAATGAAAAGGAAAAATGCATTTGGTGATGAAAGTATTTTTTACTAGATGAGAAATAGAGTTGTACTGACAAGTAGTCATAGCATCCTGCAAAACCATTTGGGTAAAGATAAATTGCAAACGATAGAGATGGTTCGCAGTTAATTGAAAATTGAGGAGAGACTAAACAGTCTTCTCTATCCATACATAAATATTTGTAATTTTCAATAGTCCAAGTGTAAATACTCTTTTTTATTTCTACTTTCGTGATACCGCTTTTACACAAATCCATCACTTCTTTTATCGTTTTATTTAGATAAAAAATAACGTGCGATTTTTTATACAAAAACAAAAAAAAGTATTACGAAATAAGTAGCACGCACGACTGACGAATTGCAAGCAAGACGAAGACTGCGCGATCTCAAATCTCATTCCTCATCATTGTCTCATTTTATTTTTCATTCATTTGTCTTATGCGCAGGCGCGTCTTTTTGAGAAGTGAAAGGTAGAAGAGAAGAAAGGAAAAAGAAAAGAGAGAGAGGGAGAGTCGGGCTTTAGACTTACACTTAGTAATAAATATTATTACAGTTTCTAAATTGTTATAAGTTATAAAAATGTAACACAGCAAAAAGTGGTAAATAAATTTAAGAAAATTTGGTAATACTTTTGATTAATAGCAATTAGTATATCTAAATATTAAACAAGTCTCAGATTTTCTTAACTATTTATAAACGATTTTTTTTTTTTAATCAAGCAAAATGCATTGCATTTTAACATACTTACTTGATAAATAATATTAATATTAAAAAAAAAATTCACACTTATGACCCAATACATTGTTTTAGGATTTTTAATGACGATTATACCTACATAAAAAAAATTGTAAAAATTACAAATATTCATTATTTTCTTCTACAATTCTTATGTAAGATAAATACGTATAACAATTTTTTGAAAAAGTTTATCCTTAGTGAGATCAAACTGTACGTCGCAAAAATCTTAAGCTGTAATATATTGTAGCCTTCTCATTGACATTACTAGCTAGTGGAATAATTAACAAGCTTTAATATTTTGATTATTTATTTATCAATTTATCAATTTATTGACTAAGGGGGAATAAGCTGGTAAATTACTTTTTCGGAATTATGCAATAGAAACTCACATTGAAAATTTTTAATCTTCTTGCTATATAGGACGGATAACCAGTCATTCCCAGACAATATACATATACAACGTTAAATTTATATTGCTCTTGATGAAAATATTGGGTTGTATAATTTGTTATCGTTTAATTGAAATTTATACTTAAAATTTTATAGATGTATAAATTGTTATAGTTGGATTTTCCACTGCTGAAATTAAATCTGTTATTATTCTGCTTATGATTTTTGTACTGTAAAATATATTAAAAGTACTTACATATAGATATATTTATTTCAATTTTATTCTTTTTTATTATTTAAGACGTTCATCGTTGTAGAATAAAAATAAAATATTATTTGATTGGCTAAAAAAGTGAAGTTGAAACAAAAGTATAATCCACAAGCACCTCATTACATAACCAGGGCACGTACAATTTCCATCACACAATCTTCGTTCTGAAGTGATTTAAATCCTTCAGTGTCAACAACACTTGTAGCATGAGTTTTTATATAATTTACAGCTTCAGTTTTTAACAAATCAATATCCATTCTGTAACTGAGTACCAAAATTTCCGTCACGTTATCTACTGTCATGTTATTGTAAAAATAATCAACACATAAATCTTTTAATCCTTCAATCTGATATTTTTCTGCTGCTTCCAAAATTTCTTTTGCTAAATTTTCCAAATTATTAACTTTTCCAGAATACATATAACGAAACATTTCTCGTAGGGCTTCGTAACTTATATCTTGGATTTCTATTTTATTATCTGCTTTTTCTTTCATTTCAGTTTTAAATAAGGCATCAAACACAGGACTTTCAGCAGACAATACAAATTTATGTACTTGAATTGTTTTTTGACACGGGGCTATAATCGTGAAATCAGAAAATTTTCCACTTTCAAATTGCTCTTCAAATGAGTCAAGCATTTTCAAACGTTTATTGCATTTTGTAACATCGTCTATTAATGGACGTTTTAAATAAGTTATATGTTTGAAACAAGAAATTTCACACGAAAGTTTAAAATCACTTGTAAATATTCTGTTTAAATTCAATGATTTATGTTCAAAAAAATATGATCCTGATGTAAATTCATCTTGCATAACCTCTTTTTCTTTTGAATTTGATATGACAGTTTTTATTTTTATCTTGTATAATTTAAAGTTTTTGAAAAAATTGTGTTTTCTGATGTAAAATATAATTGAATCAGAATTTTTATTCAACGATATTGTAAAAAATACGTCTACATTATTTAACGTTAGTTTATATTCAGGAGAAGTCAAGTAATCTTTTATATAATCTACTTCACTATTAATTTTCCACTCATAACTGAATTTATTTTCCACTGATTCTGTTACTGAACTTTGTTTTATGTTAATCGTACTCATATTTTTAAATAGCCACTGATACAATTTCGTTACATAAAATATTTAATTTTATGAATCTTGGCGTATACTGATTATCCAAACATTTAATGTAAACTGTTTGTACCTTATTTCAAGAACAACGTTATTTTTAAATTTTGATGACAAAGTTTCCGATTTTATAAACTTTTAGGTTTTTTGTCTAAAAATGATGTAGTATAATTTTGAATAACAATTATATCTTGTTTTTATTGCACAAACTGATTTTAAATATATTGTAAACAAGTTTTATCTATTCATAAACAAGAGCTTTGACGTTGATGATTGAATTTCCAAAACAAAGAAAAAATTGAAGATCAAACTTTATGGCATTCGATAAAATTTTTATTCATTGAATAATTTAAATTAAATTTATTTTTAAATTGACAATTTAAAATTATTATCGATTGATAAATAAATAAAAATATTTACAAGACTATTTGTTTGATTAAAAGTTAAAATAATTTTCCAGAAAAACACGGCCAAAGAAATTATATTTCATTTCAGTTATTAATACAACACAAATTTATTTATCCATAAAGAGGGTTTCTCAGAAAGTAAAGAATATTAAAAAAGGGCTACAGTTTCCATTAGCCATGATTTCAATTATATTATTTATTTTTAAGTAATTTGATATAAGCAAAAGCTAGACATAAATTTTTCCTACATGGAAAAGGTATTGAAAAATATTTTAATAAAAATTTCAAAACATTTCTTGCAATAATAAAATTTTTATTTGAAATTTTCGACAATTTTTGACAAGTTTCATCTTTTCTCAGCCTTTATGTCAACATCTCTTCTAAACAATCTTTTCTACTCAGACCTGTATTTGCAAAAAATTGAAACATTTTTGTTACTTGCTTATATTTTTTAATTATAAGACAAATAAAATATAAATGCATATCTTAAAATACATAGGTACCTGATCATGGATGTACGTTGGTCAGTTTTAATATCAATAATAATCGGTGAGTCTTTACTAACAAGCTTAAATAATTTAATTGTTTATTTAATTAAGTCTGTATTAAGTGAAAAGGATGTGCAAAAGAATCAGCTCAGCAACTCGACTTGGAAACTTATATCGTTCTTGTTAATTTTGTAATTTTATAATTTTTTTATTAATTTTTGGTATAGCTGGAGTTACTGCTGTTACGATTCTATCCTTATATTATAATAAAATCTAATAAAAAATATTAAATACTTTATTACATAATCAGAGCACGTATGATTTCTGCCACACTGTCTTCTTTATGAAGTGATTTAAATCCTTCAGTGTTAACGACACTTTCGGCATGAATTTTAATATATTGCATAGCCTTGGTTTTTAATAAATCGAGATTCATTCGATGACTGAGTACCAAAATTTCCACCACATTGTCTACTGTCATATTATTGTAATAATGAACAGCACATAAATCTTTTAGTCCGTCAATCTGATATTTCTCTGCTGCTTCCAAAAGTTTTCCAACTAAATTTTCAAAATTAATAATTTTTTCACAATACATAAAACGACACATTTCTCGTAGGGCTTCGTAACTTATATCTTTGATTTCTATTTTATTATCTGCTTTTTCTTTCATCTCAGTTTTGAATAAGGCATCAAACACAGGACTTTCAGCAGATAAAACAAATTTATGTACTTGAATTGTTTTTTGACACGGGGCTATAATTGTAAAATCAGAAAATTTTCCACTTTCAAATTGCTCTTCAAATGAAGCAAGCTTTTTCAAACGTTTATTGGATTTTGTAACATCGTCTATTAATGGACGTTTTCGATAGGTTATATGTTTAAAACAAGAAATTTCACACGACAGTTTAAAATCAGCTGTAAATATTGTTTTTAAATCAAAACTTTTATGTACAAAAATTGTACCTTTTGTAAATTCATCTTGAATAACCTTTTCTGTTGTTGAATTTGATATAATAGTTTTTATTTTTATTTTATAAAATTTAAAAATTGTAAAGAGATTTTTTTCTTTAAACTGAAATAAAACACTGTTATGATTTTTATTTAACCCAATTCTAAAGTTAACACTTTTAGAGTCTACTGTTAATCTGAACTTCGGTGAAATCAATAATCCGCTCTTTATATAATTAGCTTCACAATTAATTTTCCAATCATAAACGAATTTATGTACTACTGATTTCGTTACTGAACTTTGCTTTAGATCGATCGTACTCATATTTTTAATAAGAGTCACTACTTAATATAATTTTTTTTTAAATAAAATTCAATTCAATAATTTTTTCTCGTATCTTGATTATCTCGTAACTTTTATTATTTACTTATTCAAACGTTTATATTACCGTCAAAGCCACCAATTTTATAATCTATATTATACTCTTTTCTAAAAAACTTACAGCAATAAAATTGTAATTATATTTATCTTTTCCATTCAACTGATTTTAAACATATATTTACAAGATATTCAAAATAATTGAAGCTTTAAAATTAATAACTTCATAGCGTTTGATACAAAAATGCTATCAGTCGATCAAATAAGTTATTTTTTAATTGATAAATTAAAAATTATTATAAATTTGAAAAATAAATTACTATAATTTATAAGAATAAATTTTCTTTTAATGTTACAAATTAACAGGCATTAAAAAAAAAAAATTTTTTTTTTTGAAATAAATTTTTCTTTTTTTTTATAAAACTTTAATTCTGATTTTATTCATTTTGCATCATGAAGTAAATGAGCATAAGAAAAATATATTTTGTAACACAGTTCTTATCTTATTTCTTTTATTGCAAACTAATTCAAGAGCCAGAAACAATTTCTGTAATTACATTCAATTTCATATAAACAAAATAACATTAATGTACTCTGTTAAATCATCTTTCTCTTTATTATTTTGTTACATAAAAATGTATAAATGTGTAAATAGCTTTTGTTATTTATAAAACCTTTAAATTGCTTTTTTATTGCAATTCTAAATTATTTCTATTACTTAATAATATTACAAAAGGTATTGTTAAGATAATACTTTTCAAGAAAATACTTTTGAAAAACTTTTTTAAATATAAAATCCATAAATGCACTAATTTTTTGTGAGGCACTTGAATAAATAACAAATAGAAAAATTACAAAAGTGTTTACAAAATCAAATTATATTATAATCAGCATACATCTTTGTTATTGTAAAATATTTTAATAAATCTAGCGTTATATAATAAAAATCGCACTATTCAATGAAATAAAATCTTAAATTGTCTAATTATGCTGATAAAATATTTATAAACAACATTTTAAAAATGGAAAAAAAACTTACAATTTATCATATATTTTTATAAGCGATTATTAAAGCGTTAATCTAATTTAAAAAAATAACTTTATCAATACCCAAAAAAAAGTCTAATTGATGTTAAAAATAAAAATCAGGTCACGTATTAAAATATCAAATTAATCAAAATATAAAAAAAAATTCTCATGTTGTCAGATCTGATAAAGTTATTTTCCTAATTCGTATACCGAAAGTTTATCGTCCATTAATCGCTTTGATGATACTTTTCATCACATTTAATTTTGTAAAAAATTTAAATTCATCCGATTTCACAATATCATCTAAATGCATAATTGTAAAATCAATTCCAACTTTTTTCAGCTGATCGAGATTATAACGCTCGGCGATATCAAGAATATCCAGAACATTATTTACCGATGTCGACTTGCACAGCAGCTCCTCACAATAATCCATCAGCCCAATTATCTTATATTTGTCAGCAAGTTTGATCAGCTCAGCAGATGGATATTTCTTTAATTCACCAGCATAAACAAAGCGCAGCATCTCTTCCAAAGCTTCATAATCACCATCTTCAATCTTCACCAAGCTGATCTTTCGGTCCAGCTTATCGTGAGTAAACATCGATTTAAAGACTCGGCTGTTCACAGCTAGTACACACCTGTGAGCAGGTAAACTTTTGCCACACGATGCTATAAGTTTGACGTCACTCAAAAGCTCATCCAAGAAAAGCTTTTCAAATTGGCTTAACGTTGATTCTTGACTTTGCTCGATATTCTTGCACTTCTTGATTGTAGGAATGATGCATTGAATGGTAAGGCTGCTGGGCAGTGATTTGGTGTTACCATCTCGAATTGCACTTTTTTGTATAAATCGTTTGCAAGTGGCTCTATTACATTTTTTGCTAGAATAAAAAAAGTCTCTTTCTTTTAAACTTGTTAATTTTTCATGTTTCTCATTGAACACTGATAAGGAGTACGTAATCATAGTCTCAGTGTATCCATCGGATGTGAATTGCAGCTGCAACGATGCGTGATCTTCGACGCTGCTGTCGAGTCCATTTGGATAGAATAAAATTGTAAAATACAATTTTTTTTCATCGTTGATATCGAATAGAGCAGACCCTATTTTTTCTCCTGGCTG
Source organism: Leptomastidea abnormis (assembly GCA_030522805.1). NCBI lineage: Eukaryota > Metazoa > Arthropoda > Insecta > Hymenoptera > Encyrtidae > Leptomastidea > Leptomastidea abnormis. The sequence continues at coordinate 3,456 of JAPYZE010003280.1, read as the reverse complement.
CATGCAAAGATAATTGTAATTTTGAATGGTCCAAGTGTAGATTTTTCTCTTGGGTTCTTCTTTTGTCATAGCACTCTCCATTATTTGAACACTTTTCTAAAGTGATTGAGAAACAGAATGATTTTTTTTTTACTTTTCACTTTAAATCAAGCTTTGAAAAAAATTGAAAAAGCTTTTATACGAAACACTAAACGAATAATTGCGTTTTAATTAACGTTGTACTTGTGATTCTTTTGCAATAATCAACTGCCTTGACCGAGTCGAGATGGTAACTGAATAAATAGATAGATAGAATAAGAGAAGCAAAACACGTTTATATAAGTGTATAGGTGTGTGAACACATCAATACATGTGTATTAGCAACAGCGACATTTCATGGTATAATAGAAATCATCTCCAATTTTTCCTTTTTCCTTACTCATGTATCTCTACTTGTTTGTAAACAAAAAGAAATTATCAGCAGTCGCAAGTATTGCTGATAAATCAAGAAACCCAGATTTACACATTAAATATCAATGCCAATCTCTATCTCTAAATATTTTTATATAAATATTATAAAGTTGTCATAAATAAAATTTGATAATTATTGATAACCAGTATAAATTATTTAAACATCCAAAAATTTGATTTTATTCAACGGCGAGTACAATGCCAAAATCGAATCTGGTTGGAATATAAGACAAAAGGCAATAAGAATAATATTAGATTTAAAGCGGTGCTGCTTTTTGTCGCTTCGCACAGCAATCTCACACCCACCCCCCTTGATCATAAACTTACAAAGTAAATAATGAATTCTTGTAATGAATTTTCATGTATTATAAAAATCATTATCAAGTATTTTTTTATAAGATGGGTTCAAAATTCAAGACAAGTAAGCTAATAATTTACTGAATATTAACTAGTTTCAAATATTTATTAAATCATATTTTAATGATTTATAAAAAGTATAACGCATAACGTTATAACCGAAGTTAGGTATGTACATCTCTAGTTCTTGATTAAAATTTAAAATTTGTTTTGACGGAAAATAATTGTAATCTTATTTTTATAACAAAGTAAACAAAATTTTTGGGGGGTGTACAATACTTTATTTATATAAATATAGATAGCGCAAAGCACACTCGTAGCGATTTAGTGTATGGAATAATAAATTATAATATTTTCATCCAAGATTACAGACAATGAAAAAAAAAAAAAAAAAAAAATTGACGACGACAAGCTCTAGCTCAGCTTTTTTTATATGTATAAAAGAATCGACCAATATCTATTTTTTTTTTTTTTTTAATTTTCCCATCTTCTAAAATCAAGCCAATGTAAATAGCGATCGCTATGCTTCATTTGTTGAGGCTTTCGGTAAATTTCGGTATAATTTGCCCAATTTGAGGTGTGCCATGTTATGCTTAATTCTACAATTTTCAACTGAATAAAGTCTTCCAACCAGTCACTTTTGTGATTAATACATTTAGACAAAAAATTAAAGTAAGTTAATCCAACAGATTTGCTAATTGTTGTATTAACTTTTTTCAAACAATCGTAAAATTGTGCATCACAACTGCAATGTGACCTGTAAAATTTAAAGCATCAAAAAATATATAAATTTATAAAAATTTTATGTTATTTAAAATTGAAAAAAAAAAAAAAAAATTATAATCAACTCACATAGTAAAGGAGTTCCAGTTATATACACCATAGTTCTTACTATCACGATTTACTGAAACGGGGCATAAATCATGTTCTCGACAACATCTACAAAATAAAAAAAAATCGTTTTATTACGCGTTTCTGACGATAAAAAAAATATTTTCTATTATACGCGTATAGAATAAACTGTATTGTGTAGATATTTTTTGAGCCTTGAAATATCAATCTGATAGACCACAGAAAACAGCTAAGTTTTTTTTTCCTTGCACTTAAAATGATATATAATTTATTCGCAACTTATGTAAGGCCGTACATATCTATTTATTTACCTGTCAGTTTCTTCAAATTTGCCCAAATCGTGAAAACTGCGAGCTATGCTTCCAGCACCACACCATTTGGTACCTTAAAGACGAACTCACCAATTAATTAAATATATATTTATTTTATAAAAACATTGTAAAATCAGAATTATTGAAATAAATATTACCTGGAACTATTCCATTTGTTGCTACCCAAAAATCACTAAGACTTAAAGTGCTAAAGTCTTCTGTTAGATTAGATGCCACGGTATCAGCGCTTTCGCACACTTTTACAGCTGATATCATTACATTATAATCAATTAAATTATTCATTCGACATTCATATACTCGTTCCCAATACTTTTTTAATTTACCTACTGCATCGTTTATATTTCCACCTTTTCTAAAATTTAATTAATAGTTTACTTATTGCTTCTTATTTTATCAATAGAATATATAGAATTGTATTTTTAAACATTTCAATTTCTTATATGAATTTTTATTTAAAAAAAAATTACATGTACTCATATCCGCACTGTGATACTACGTAGTCATATGACTCAATTTCTTTAGAAGTTTCGTCTTTCCACTTAATGTGCCCTTCTTTAATAGCTAATATAATTTGATTATTATAAAAAATGGAATATTCATTTCTTTCATTGTCAACAGTAAATTGATTGAGTAATTTAATTGCTGGATCTTCAATTTCATTTGTTTCATTATCATGAATTATTGTTTGTTTACTCAAACCAATAAACAAAGATAATAAAAAAAAGAATGAAATTTTTGGAAATACAGAAGTCATTATTATCTTTTTTGCCTTAAAAATATAAAATTATATTAATTTATTAAAATAGTGTCATATATTTCAAATAAATATATACCAAATGTATTTTTGAATTTATTTCTAATCATTTTAACACTTTGAAAATATTACTTACAAGGGTAAGGTCTCACCTTTGGAAGTTGGATTTTGACCAAACTTGGGGAAATTGCTCTTTATTGAAAAGAAAATACCCCTCTTTTTTTTCTTTTTGTCTAGTGGGACTTTTTTCCCGATTTACAGAGTAATTTATATAAATATATATTAAATGTATCAACGGTGCTTCTTTCTGGTTTATCTTGAATAAAATTAGTGATGGATAAAATTTAAAGGTATATTTTGAAAGTTGAGAAAATTACCTTTAATTTGATGTATTATATGTTGATAAAATATTCATTCTATCAAAAGTTACAATTAATAAAAAATGGTGATTATTTTATGCATTTATTCCATGTTAATATAGTCTAACTTTGTATGTAAAAACCATATGTAAAATCAAATAACAAAATGTATAACAAAATCATTATTTTAGATCTATTGTAACTTTTGATAGAATAAATATTTTATCAACATATAACATATCAAATTAAAGGTAATTTTCTCAACTTTCAAAATAAACCTTTAAATTTTATCTATGACTAATCTTATTTAAGATAAACCAGAAAGAAGCACCGTTGATACATTTATATATAT
>JAPYZE010003279.1:0-13425 GCA_030522805.1 Leptomastidea abnormis | reverse complement strand
CAAGTCCCCCAAGTTTGGTTCGATTATCTCTTTTCGTTTCAAAATTATCCTTGAATTCTCATTTTACCCTGTTCTCAAAGTACCCCATCTTCCCCTATACGTTTACTTTGTTGAATATATGTCAGTTTGTGTGATGTGATAATGTAGCTTTTAAAAGCTGTAGTGGCATTTTATATATATTTGATTATTTTTAAGCGTAAGATATATAGTATAGAGATGTTGATGGTAAAATGATAGTTTAGATAAGTGAAGGAAAGAAAAAAAAATAAAGTTATATTTATGCGTATGTATGTGTGTGTGTGTGTGTTTTTAATAAAAATAGGAACGAGGAAACAATAGAATTTTTCTGAAATAAAAATAATAGTGAGAGAGAGAATTCGAATGGTTAAAGTATACAAAAGTTACGTTATTGTAAAATTTAAAAATTAACAATATATATATATTTGTAACAATATATAGATAGATATGTACGTCATGAACATACACATCACACATACGTAACACATGCATTTTAAAATGTTATTTTAGTTTCGAGTTGAAAGCGTTGGAAAAATAGTCCCGCAACCCGTCAAACTTATGTGAAGAACATTTGAAACTGTTATTCAAATAAACAGTAGACAGTATAGGCAGCACTACTGAAAATCGTCTATTACGTGACAAGCGAAAGCCAACCCCTCCACCCTCCTACCCTCTCCCTACTGTATGTACGTTCATTTAAATAGCGAGTTGAGTTTTAACAATTGGTTTCGTTTAAAATAAACAGCAAGACATTTCAACGCTTTTGGAGATGAAAGACCTTTATCTTCTATATGTGGGAGGGATATACTGAAACAATTAAGGACACTAAAATGTTATATACTACGAGAATGGTGATGTACCATCAATGTGTAATACGTGTTTTTACAAATTAAAAGTCTGAAATTTTTTTAACATTTACATCAAACTTATTTTTTCAGTGTAGGTATATATGTTTAAGTTTTATTTATTTTTTAAATGTGTTGAGTTAAAAAAGGGGATAAATAAAAAAAAAGGAATTATAATTTTATACAAATAATTTTGATATTTTATTTGTTTCAAAAAAATACAGGTACCTATAAGTGCAAAATTTTTTAGCTAAAATACTTTATTTTTTATTGTATCGTAAATTTAGTTAATTTAAATACATAGGTATATTGATATCAGTTAAATTGCAATTAAGTAAATATCGTATACCTATTATGAATTAACGGTAATATACGTATTTTTTTTTGCCTAGACGGAATTTTTATTTCATATATAATGTACTGTTAAAAAGTTTGTCTATACCTATAAGATTAAATGTACATACATACACACTTTATTTAACCATTGATTAACATTTAAATGGCATTTAAAAAATATTCTATAGCATGACTTGTGAGATAGTCAAAAATGGCAGATAAAAAAAAAAAAGAAAAGAAGACAAAAAAGAAAGAAAAAAAAAAGGAAGGCGCGGCGCCGGTGACGCGAGAGAAGCGCAGTATGTTTGAGTATAATAGTATCTAAAAGACCAACATCGCGTTAGAACAACAAAGATCCTCCCTTCTTCATTTTTTTTTTCATCTTTCTTTTTTTTTTATCCACCAAGTAAAAGCCAGCGGCTTTACTCGTCGTAAGCATATACACACACATACACACATAAACTCGTCTTCTATTCACTGAAGATTAAAGTGCCGCTGAATTAACATCAATTGAAAATCCGAACGGAATTTAATAAGAGGCACCGAAACTGTCTCTCTTCTCCCTCCTCCTTTCCTTCTTCTTCTATACTCTTCTTTCGAGCATCTGATAGTATTCAGACACAAACACACCACAGGTCTTTGACTGTGCTCTTGCGGCACGACGCGTCGTCGCTTCTTTTCTCTTTCCTCTCTCCTTATACTTCATTCTCCTATATACTCCTTCTCTTAAAGCTGCCACTCGCTGTTCCTTCTCTTCTCGCGAGGGCATTCGTTCGTTCGTACGTTCGTTCATTCGGCGCTCTCTTAAAATATTCCGAATCCCGAGGTATATAGGTATAGGAAAAAATAAAAAAAAAAACGATATCAGTGAAGATAAAAGAGAATAAAAATAAAAATAAATATAAAAAAAAAGGAGGAAAGGTAAGGATTCTCTTTTTTCTGATTCAAATGCATATGGGTATTATAGTGTGTGTACTTATACACGCACGCGAGTAAAGCTGATGCAGTGGTTTAAACGAATTCTTGGTGGAGAGGTCGTAAAAATCTTGGTGTGTTTCATGGAAAAATAGTCAATCAAGGTAAAAAGAGGGAGAGAGAGAGAGAGTTAAAAAGGCTCTCTTTTTCCATTCACAGGACAATTAATTATGCGCCCGAAAGACGTCGGTCGGTATATACCTTATATACCCTATATATATAAAATCCAAAAAGGAGGCGCATACCTATACACACATACACACATTTATACCAAGAGAAGAGGCAAAAGTTGTCTGTATAGAAAAGAAAAAGAGAGCCGCGCGGTTCTTTCGGGCTCAAAAGGAGGTCTACTTGCGCGCGCGAGAGTATAAGCTGCGCTGTTATACTGCACAGTGGCAACACTCGCGATGGAAATCAGCTGCTGCTGCTACTGTGCTTACTGCTACGATTGCTGTTGTAGCTTCTATATACATATACAGCCGAAAAGCGTGGGATTCAAATTCGGCCTTATAAGGGATACATACTACGAGTGAGTGAGAGAAAGACTCTTTGGGGGTAGACTACTACTATACTTACTACTACTACTACTGCTGCCATACTAAAGTTCTCGTGATTCTCTCTTTCTCGCACCATAGCCGCAATATATATCGGCACGCTCTATATTTGGCATGCTCTTTCGCGCGTAGCGTATAGAGCGCGTATGTATGTGTACAGTGCTTACTTTTTTTTTTCAACTGTACTACCTTTCTGTATGTATGCTGGTAGTACGCTTCTGCATCAGATTTTTTTTTTTATTTCTCTCCTTTTCTTTATTCATTTTTTTTTTTTTTTTTTGAACGCGGCACACGACTATATAAAACTTTTTTTTTTCTTTTTTTTTTTAGGCAAAGCGTACTAGATGCGGGCTTCTTTCTAACCCATCGCATAGTAGCCTCGTTTTACGCGAATATCACGAGTGTAGGGAAATGAGAACGAATGAGGAAAAGGAGGGTGGTAGGGAAAGGGGAAGTAAGGGAAAAAGAGTGTGCACCTTTTCCTTTTTATATATAGTTGCAATGTGTTGTGTACTGTATGAAAGCTGTGCTCTATATAGGTATGCCTATATACCTACAGTCAGTGTGTGTGTTGCTCTGGTTTGGTAACGAGTGCAAATGCCAAGTCTGGATATATAGGATATGCGCTTTACTATACTACTATACTTACTATTACTACTTGTAGAGATGTGTGTGTCTAGTTTGTGATCGACGAGCGTATTGAAGAAGAAGCGCCGACCGATTTCACTTGTGTGATGTCTAGTATATATACTATACCTACTCCGTTGTTTGAACCACTTGTTACTTTTTTTTTGTTGTTGCGGAGGTTTTATTTTTTTTTTTTTTTGCTTTGTCTTGCTTCACTTCTATCGTTAAATGCTACTACTGCTGTTGCTTTCTCGATTGAGCTTTATATCGTCTGGAAAGCGAAGATCGTATGTCTTTGGAATTGGGATATTTTTCATGCTTATATTTTGTGGTTTTAGTTGTGTATATATATAAGAGAGAGAAAGAATTAGAAAACTTGTAATTAGAGTAGAATTCCTTTTTTTTTTAGAGGAGTAAAGTATTTGTATATTCGAGAGTTTTAATGAAGATATTTTTTTATTTATTTATTTGTGGTAAACATGAAAAAGTTCTATTTGTAATTTTTTGCTTAATATTTTGCTTAATTATGTGCTTGGAAAGATATGTGAAAATATATAAGTATGTATATCATGGGCAAATGAAACTTTAATTTAAAATAAACATATGTATACATATATGTTTTTTAAGGTTTTTTCACGTGATCCACCACGTTTTATATAACTTTTTTAGATGGCATTTTAAGGGCTTAAAATCTGCGAAAGTTGGTATTCACAATAAAATAAGCTTTTACGTAAAAGTTTGTTTGTTTTTTTGACTATAATCTAGTTTGAAGCATGTTATTTTCGACTATTTTACTAGCTTAACAACCTGTACTTTTTGATATATATCTATATACACAAACTTAACATATATAGAATATCAAGACTTGTTTTTTACTTAAATTAACTCGATATTATTTCTTCTTGACGTATTTTTCTTTATTTAAAATTTAAATGAAATATATATACATATATAAATTTTTGTTTCAACAAGTTCTGCATAAAATAAATATCAATTTTAAATTTTACATCAGTTGGATGAAAACGTATATATACAATACTATACAACATACACACACAAACTTAAAACTTTTAATCGGTTTGTGTTTTCAAAAAGTTTTCAAACTGCTTTTTTTTTTAAAAAAAAAAGAAAAACTTGGTATGGTACACAAAAATTCAACTGTTTATTATTTAACTTTTGATGGTATTTTTATACAAATATATTATCATTTTTAATAGAAAAAAAATGTTTTACTATTTTATTATAAAGTTTATTCAAACCTACCTAAAAATACTTGAACAACGTAGGCTAAAACAAAAGCATCATTCAAATTTCATACATACGTACATAACTACATACACACACGTACATAAAATCATCAAAATCAAATAAAAATTTCACACTAAAATTATATTTTCTCACACAATGATATCTTTTTTTTTTTCTTATTTCTTTATAAATAGATTTCTTAAGAGAGAAATGTGTCACTGGAGCTTTAGTTAGAAAATCGTTGCACTTTGAAGTGGAAAAGCCGGAAACGAGAGAGCCAAGATAAGAATCCTTCTTCTTTTTTATTTCTTTTTTTTTTTTTTTTTTTTTGCTTCAATAGCAAAGCCGAAGACGAAAGAAGAGAAAAGTATTTCAAATCCATTGTGATCTGCCGCATAGTGTTCAGCGTAGAGTAGTGATGGAGGGGGGGAAGATCGAGCTAGAAAGACTTTCCTACAGTTTCCTTCCGATAAATATTGCAGATATTTCACTTTACTTTTTTTTCAAAGGTTTCGAGGTATCCTCATTGCTACTGCGACGTATAGTTTTATTTTTTTTTCTTTTATATATTTTTTTTAAATAACCTTTTCGGTAATTGCTATTCTTATACCCAATATCTGAAATGTTGTATGTATTACTTTTGAAAATTTGAAAATTTCATTACTTATATCTTCAAAAATTCATGACAATCTCTGTCAATTCCACAGTAGTAGGACATAGTAATTTCAAAGATGCACATATATATGTACATACACTTAAAACGAATAAATCGAATTTTTTTTTTTCACATCAGCATTTTCATTTCTACTGTATAATATAAGCTTTCTCTCTCTCTTTCTTTCTATATACTCCCGTGCACACCTATTAATATGTATAACTAGCACATTTTTCAAATCAAAAGATATATATCAGCAGAAGAAGAGTTTTTTTTTTAACATAAAATGAAATTTTGCACTGTACGACTACGACGACGACTACGAAGAAGCTACTTCTACGAAGTAACGGAGAAAGGAAGAGACGAACTTTGAATCTACATACATATTTTGATCGCGCGAATGCTGACTGAGCGCGAACTGTGACTGGGTATATGTATATATAAGGAGAGAAGTAAAGAGACGAGTAGGGTATAAGTATATGTATATAAAAAGAAATAAAAACAGAGTGTTCGTATTTTATTTCGCGAAATATATTTCATTATCATTTTTTTCCATTTACATGTATCCTTCAAAAGACGAGATATCAGGTGAAGTTTTATTTTTTTTTCTTTTTTTTTTTTGTCTCGAGCTCTCTCTCTTGAGTATATATTCTTCATTCTTATAGTTATACCTATATATACTACTATCTCAACTTACATTTCGTGTATACGTACATACACTTGCTAAAAGTATATACTTTATGTTTGAAGACGAATAAAGAAGCATATGCCGCGATTTCTTAGTAAAAACAAACATTTCTTATTTTTTTTCTTTTTTTTTTTTTTTTTTATAAAAAGAGAAAAAATGCAATTTCCAAGCGATAAGGATATATATCGTTATATTACATCAATGTTAAATTCTCGCTTACATACAAATACAATACAAAGAAGAAAAAGAAGAAGCAAAAGAAAAGAAAAAAAAGGTTTAAAAGTATAAGCTGCGGGCAAATAACTGCATTGAGAGCTATAAGTGCAACCAAAGAAGATGTACTTTTTACAAGGTGCAAAAGAGCGTATAAGTAAAAGAAGAAGAAGAAGAAAAAATAAGTGCGTCTCAATCGTATATATAGTAAAAGAATTGCAAAAAGAGAATGTATTCCTATACACACATACCATCAAACGAAGACGACGACGAAGATTGGAGCGTCGAATTTCCGTAAAGGTATATACATCTTCGTCTGATATAATACGAAGAGAAGAAGATACATCATATTATATATAATGTAGAAGCTCGATGCGAAACAAAAGTGTGAAAGTGTAGAGCATTGAAGTAGGTGCAGGGTATGTACATACGTATGTATTTCTAGCATCTATTGTAATCGTAAGCTTCGTGATTCTATATATTGCAAAGAAGGAAAAGGAAAAGGTACAGGAAGAAGAAGAAGTGCTGGACCAAAGAGGATGCTGTAGAATTGTATTTGACTTTTTTTTCTTATTTTTATTTTGTGCTTTCAAAGAATGAGAGGAAAATAAAGAAGTGAAAGGAAGTAAGTGAAGAGAGAAAAAGAGAGGGTATAAGGAAGAAGAGAGAAAGAATAACGCGATAAAGAGTGAGAGTTCGCGAGGAAGAGGAGAAAGCATTGACTAGAAAGAGAGAGAGAGAGAGAGAGAGAGAGAGAGAGAGAGAGAGAGAGAGAGAGAAGAGATGAAGAGTAGGAAGAAACAGCAAAGAGGAGGAGAGAGAGGAAGATCTTGAGTGTAGGTATAAGAAAAATAAGGAAAGAAGGTATTATAAGGTGGTGTATAATACAGACTCATGCTGTATATATACAGCATTGCTTCATAGTCTGATCCTCCTACTACTACTCCTCTTATATATGTGTATACTAACTGCTATACGGAACCAAGTTTCCCTCTCTTTCTTCTTCCTTGGCAAACTCTTACTATACTATACGGATGCTTATCTCTCCTGCATCAAAGAAGAATACTGCACTGCTGATCCTATACTATACTACTGCAGTAGTAGTGAAGACTGACCCCACCCTCCCTCTCCTTCCTTCTTCTACCACTTTGTACCTTATTTTCTCTTCCTCTTCGTGTGGTAAGAGTATAGTAGGGTTTGTGTGTTATAAGTACCGAGAAGGAAAAGAAGAAGAAGAAGAAGAAGAAAAAGGAGAGATGCGCGGGTGTAACGAGTACATGTGAGAGAGAGAGAGAGAGAGAACGAGAGATGAAAGAGGTGCATCCTTGTTCCGGTTAAGAAGTGACGCCTTATAGGCTTATGGGGCTATGTGTGTATGTGTGTATGTACATGACGAGAGAAAAAGAGAGAGATTGTTGTAATAATGTTTGGGAGAAAACGAAGAAGGCGGGGATATAATACTTAGAATGGGTGAGAAAAAAAGATAGTGCATATACATATATATATGCTGCTTTTACTCTATGTGCATATATAGTATATACGCCTACTTGAAATCTTGCAGCGATTGCATCGAAGTAAGTGTTTGATGTGTATAAGAGAGAGAGAGAGAGAGAGAGAGAGAGAAGAAAAAAAAATTTTTTGAGGTGAATATATAAACACCTCGTTTTGATGGACAGAATAAACGTTGTGAATTGAGAGGGAACTGAAAAAAAATGTATATATGTGTGTGTTTGATTGTTTAGTTGACTGCCTGTGGGGCATTTTAATTGATAATGGTATATAACGTATAGGGAGATAGATTGATGCTAGTGCTGTGTTGTTTTGTGGGCCAAGTGATTTAATGTCAAAGATTGATTGTTTGTTGATTTAATAATTTTTTTATAAATATTTTTTTTTTCAACATTTTTGTTGGTGAGAATTGTTGGGTTATAGAAAGTTTGAAATTATTTGTAAATTTATGTATTAGAATATAAAATATTTTTGTGATTCATATAATATAAATAGTTTTACTAAAGAAGATATCAAAATAAAATGAAAGCTGTAAGATACATCATTATATTGTATAGCTTCTGAATACATCTTTTTTGCTTTGACATCATATTGAAAAATATTGAACATAAATAGATATAATTAGATCAATTTCAATACAAACACATGCATATACATACAAAGGGGACATTTCTATTATGCATCACATAACTCGAAACAACAATCATCCAAAAAACTTCCGGTGAATTGTTGTTACGGGTGTTAATGCGGGTCAAGTATATTATATGTCTGAGTAAGAATATTGATATCCGCATTGGGCTAAACTCCATCCTTCTTATTAACCCTTCAATTGTATAGGTAGGTATATAGGTATCTGTATAAACTGTAACAGGGAAAAAAAAATATTGATGTATACGAGTTTGCAAGAGTCAGCCTTTAATGATTTATAACCAGCAGCAGTATAATACACACATATGTGTGTGCAGATGTCAAACACTATTTCGATATATTATTCTCTTTGCCAAATTTTATTCGATATGTGTTATATTGTCATATATATGTTATATTGTTCAGAACGATGACCTTTGCAATATTTTTCATTTGTTTGCTGGTATAAAAAAAAAAAAAAAAATTATTGCTGTAAATTCAAAAATCTAACAACCATAACCGATGCACTCAAAACTTTTGCACATATGTTATCTCTTTATTACCAAAGTGCATCAATTCATCTAACTTTTTTTTTTTTTTTTAATTTCCCTCAAATTTTTTTCAATACCAAAATTTAGCAACAAAATTCAGCATAATCGAATGACTCTGTACATCCATTAATTTCCAACTTCCTCTTTAAAAATAAAAAAGTATACATATCCATATACTTAAATAAAGTCAATAATTCTCAGAATCGACTGTAATAATCCCCAAGCTGCAGAAGCTCTCTCTCTCTCTCTCTCTCTCTCTCTCGCAATGAGCAAACTACCCATACACACATACACACATAATCTATACATCCACCTGCAACTTATCGAAGTCCAGCATATATATCACTGTAGTATATAGGGGGGATGAAAATTATAAGAGAGAAAGAGAGAGAGAGATGAGAGAAGGTAAGGGGGTGGCATCGGTTAATAGCCGGAATATCAAACGGCAAACATCTATCCGGCGGCAGTATACGTATATATGTATGTATATAAGCGCGGTTTGTTCGCGGCTAAACCAGCCAAGATAGCAATGCCTTCATCCGCATATATACACATATACAGGGCTTTATAACTTCCATCGATGCTTTGGTTGGTTGGTTAGAGTTCGGGAGAGAGAGAGAGAGTATAGAGTGTGGGAACGCAATTTTCGTACTCGCACGCGGACCTTGTTGTGCTTCAAGCGCTGCATATAGGTATATCGTTATATAGGTATACGGCGCCACCGCTAATTCGATTTAAATCATTCGATTTCCCTATATATACACCTTCTCAGTTCTCTTCCTTTCCATCCCTTCCTTCTCCTTCTTTCTTTACTTATACTTACTATATTGGTGGTTGGGTTATCCACGATGAAGGGAGGATTACTGCGAGAGATGAAAGATCGAGTGGGTATATAGGAGCTGAGTAAACATATCGATGCTGCAGGGGGATACTTATACAAATATATATGTATGTATGTATATATACATCCCTATACATATCTTGACGTTTCTCAAGAGACCGGATTATATTATACACCCTGGTTGTATACTTATACCTATACATCTACGTATGTATTATCAAAATTGGTATTGTCTACATACATATCTATATACCGATTGTTAAGGTGTCGAATCTCTCTACGTACATTTTATATTAAGTGTGGCAAAGAGCGTGAAAAAAAGTGGTAAATTCATTGGAATAATATTTATCTTAAGGTGGTAGGTATGATATGTGTATGTGTCGATTTGTTGGATATAGTAGTAGGGTGTAGAAGAAAGTAATAAAAGTATAATCGAAAAAGTAGCAGTGTCACTGAGATTTTCAAGCTCCATCAAGTGTATGTGTATGTATATATATATGTGGTTTTATCGAAATTCTCGACTCGGCACACATGTCAGTCAAGGGTATATATATAGGTATACGTACATAATATGTAAGAGAAGGACCTCTGACTCTGACAGTGTGTAAAAGGTGGAGAGAAGGAAAAGGCGTGAATGCCACAGTCGATGGAATGTGACGAAGAAATAGAATGGAGGAAGGTGAAAGGCAGGAGAGGGTGATATGAAATTGATTGATTGGCTGGCTGATCGACATGCCAAGTGCTATATATAGATATATGTTATATTATGCGTGAGTTATCATTCGCACAAGAACGGGTATAAGAGTTTTTATATAAGAACGTGAGATGCTGATGTGTCGTTGTCGTTGTTGTTGTTGTTGTTGCTGTTCGGTTAATATGTAAGAACAAAAAAAAAAGGTCAAGTGTCGCTGTGACATGTGTATAAGGTATGCGATTGAATTTGAGATATAGTTGATTCTTATGTATTTATATATATAGGTTGCGTAAGAGGGTTGAGATTTCATTTTGATTTTATGTAGTATGACTTTTCGTCATATAATGTTGAGTTGTTGCGTTTGGTTACAATAATTTTTTTTTTTTCATGGGTTGAGTATATTGCGTAAATTTTAAATTGGAGAACATTTTGATGATTTGAATTTTTGTAATGGAAATTTCTATAGATATAATCTTGTTTTAAAGATAAGATTATAAATGATTCAGATGTACAACTTCATTGTCTAGGATAGAAAATTTGAAAATCTATTAATGCTTTGTGATGTAACGTCTTTTGAAAAATTTAATTTGGAAAACGTAATACAAGCAAGTTAGTCTATGGTTCTCTTTTTACTATCTATAGAAACCTATATTTTCTTATCTATCACCATAGTAAAAACTTTTGAAAGATAATACCATATTTCCATGTGTCATTGTACTTCAAAGAAGAAACCGCTGTTAACTATTTTAGCAGTATATGCTTTCTTAAATATATGCTGTTTTTAACATTGAAATCATAAAGCTTATAAAAAAATCTCTTTGGAAAATCATAGAATCTATACCTACATGTTTACAAATAAAAATTTTTACAATAAACACTTAAATGCTTTATTTTTTTTTTAATTTTAACATATACTTTTTTAATTACCCAATTTATAAGCTATAGCTTGTGCGAGACAGTGTCTTTAACTCGTGATTGTCGCCCGAGCGTAGCGAACACACTCGTCGAAAAACACCCGTTTTTCGCACTTGTTGCAAAAATACTATTAACATGATGACCACAGTAATCTGAATTGATTGAAATAAACACATTCTATTAGCAGATGCCTTTAATACGGTTAAACTCACAAATGATCATATTGAAATTTGATCACATCCAAACAAAAACATATAAGTTTTATACGTCGAACTTATAATAAAAAATTCTGAAGTAAGTTTAACGGTAGATATTCACATATTGATATTACACGTACATTTACATATATTATAGGTATCATATTTTACTTTACTAACTTATTGTTAATTAAAAAACGCAGTTCGATGCAAATACTCAAAATAACAAATAATAATTTTTCAAGTGTACAATTTAAAAAAAAAAATTTTTAGTCAACATAAAGACAAAATATATAGGTACCTATCGAATGATAGTATCAAGATTAATGTAACGTCCCTAACAAAAAACGTCGTCAAGCTAATATAATAGAAAAATTATCTTTTTTTATTAAACTTCAAGCAATATTTTTTATGTGCGCATAAGCCATTTATCTTGGCAAAAGCCTTGCCGCAGTGAATGCAAACATGATTTTCTTTTAATTGATGTTTTTCTGCGTGCACCATAGCCTCCTTCCTTCCAGAAAATTTTGCTGTGCAACGTTTGCAATGATACGTGAGTCTCCGGTAGTTGCACTCACAGCATTTAACTTGATCATGACCAAGTAATTTGTTGCAGCGTCTACAGCGCAATTCCAATATATCTTTAACCTCTATCATTCCTGGAATATAAAATTTAGTTATTTTTTTTAATTAATTATAAATAGAATTTTAAACAGAATATTTATTTTATCACTTTTGAAATATCTTTGTGAGACGTCATATGGCCTGCGTGTTGGATCATGTTTGGCTTGAATGTGACGTTTTATATCGATTTGCAACGAGCTGGTGTACTCACACTTGTAACAATGGTACGTCTTTTCTATTTTCGAACGTAAGACATTTAAAATTAAAGAAATTTTTTTAATTTCTATTATTCCAATAAATATTGGTCTACCGCGCAGAAATGTTTACTTACTTTCAGCTGAACTGGAAACCGTATAAAACTGCACATATTGTTGATATTTGTTAGTTGATCCAGCTAAAATATAATTCAAGTATGAATGTGTAACATTTTTTAGTAATATTAATAATTAAATATAATATCATGTTTGTTAGTTCTTTTATAATACTTACGTCCATTTGTGTGTACTTTTTTATTATGTAAATAAAGAAGTGTCTTATTGGAATATTTTTTATCGCAGTGTAAGCAGTGAAAAACATGATTGGAGCCATATTGGTGTTTGTTGCCGTAATGGGTATTTATAGAGTTGTACTTATTGGTGCTATAATCGCAGCTACGACATTGATAAATTATAGAGCCACCGCATTCATCGCAAATAAACCCATGACGATTTCGCGGTGGAGCTTTGCATGACGAACAATATGCCGAACCAAAAAAGTAATGCCATTGCGGATCGCCTATCGAGCAAAAAGTATTATAAAATGAATCTATGTTGATTCGATTGTGAGAGATGAAAAGTCCTCGAGTACTTATGTACGCATACCTGCGAGATGATTTGTCTGGGGGCTTGGAACTGGTTTATACCGCTGCAGCATGACTTTAGCTGGACGATTGAACAGCTGATCGATTATATGATTGGAATATTCGAGTCTGTCCGGACGAACGATGTCATCATTGTTTTGGCTTCGAATATTGTTTCCTGGATACTTTGGCTTCGATTTCAAGGTTTCATCCAAAGAATCGTCAAACGTTGTGAGATTATTGTTCTTTGGCTGATGATGACGATACTGTATTTCTTCCAATTTACATTCAAAATTTATGGCTCCAGGACTAATGTTCTCTTTTGTGTGCAACTTTGCCATAAAGATCATCTTTAATTTGTCGCGCTCTGCATCTGCTAAAGTTTTTTTTTTAATAACAAATAAAATAAAGCTATTAAATAATTTTAATGACGGATTATTGGATAACGAAGCGTCAAATACATCAAATTC
>JAPYZE010003278.1:0-13425 GCA_030522805.1 Leptomastidea abnormis | reverse complement strand
TATATATATATATATATATATATATATATACGGCTTCGTAAAAGCGACGATCCCACAGTCTTGAAGAAAAGCGAGAATCCAGGGCATAGAAAAAGAAGAAAGTAAAAAGAAGTGTGATAGAGAGAGAAGAGAGTTGTGCTGTGACACGGGAGAAAATCAAATCTCGGACCAAACATGTGCATCTAGTTTTTCTTTTTATTTTTTTGTGCACTCGTCCAAGTATATACATAAAGGGCCGCGCCCTTCTGGGCCATTCCCTTGCTTTGCTGTACAAAATCGCCTGTTCGGTCGATGTCTCACGTGCACATCGATCCAGTCTTCGCTAAGTGCCGGTGGGGGAAGGAGTTGGAAGAGGAGTAGTAGTCTCTCTTCCGAATGAGCTGGAGACTGAATAAACAGGGGGATCGAATGCCTTGAGAGAAGAGGAGGTGGAGAAAGACCGCCTGGGGAGAGAAGGAGAGAGAGAGAGAGAGAGAGAGAGAGAGAGAGAGAGCAAGGAAGATTCCTTGCCTCGAGACGTTCTAGACTTTTATCGAGGACTAAAGACGCTCGACAAATTGTCGAGCAGCAGGAGCTACGTTAAACTGCCTCTCTTTCTCCCCCCCCCCCCTCGTCTTAACGGAGTAAAGCTTGGGCGTTTGATTGCGTTCTCTGATTAACGGTGGAATGGGCTTTGGAGTATTTTTAGGACGGAATGAGAAGAGATGAGAAAGAGAAAAAAGCTCGGGGGAGATATATATATACGTCGATACGGTGCTTTATAATGGTATATCATTGTAGAATGAGACTTGATACTGATGGAACACCTCTTTCTTTTGTAAATTCCGAAATTCTTTTCTATTTTTAACTGGAATAACAAGCCTTGTAATATGGATAGATGATTTCAAAAATACTCTTAACAGAGTATACGACGTATATTTTAATGGATACTACACGGTTTCCTTTTAGTAGAGATACATATAGTTTGATTATATGTCATATTCCGAAATGTATGTTTGCAATGGAGTTTAATGGTTTTGCATATTTTTGTTTCGCAAATAAAAACGTAAAATACATAATTTTAAATTTGTTAAAATTTTTATATTTTTTTTTTGGTATTTTGTTTTTATTTATAAAAATAATATCAAATGAATTTTGTTAATGGAGAAAAACAAAAGTTTTATTCGATAATTGATCGTAAGTGCTACTTTGAGGGAAGGAAATTGATGCTTTTAGGAACATGCTGGTCTATGAAATCGTAAAGCAGATCGTAATAGATTTATACTTTCTTTCTCGAGCATTATTACATTTATAAGAGATATTAAGAGCCAATATTTTTATTGACCTTTAATTCAACGCAAAAATTATATTCCCTTTAAACATAAAAAAAAAAAAAATTGTTAATTTAATAAAATTAATTCATTTGATATTCGTCATGAATTAATTTATTTTTACGTGCATTAGAGATAATAAAATTAAACGGAATAAAGTTGTATTACATTGACACACATAAAAGTATGTCAAATCCATGCCAAAAATTAAATGACTAAAGTGTATCGATATAGATGTGAAACACGCTTTGATATAAAAGTTTTTTTTTTTTTTTTTTAAATGTCAACCCAACTGTTACTTTCCACGAACATCAATCGTTAAAATTTTAATTTAACGCTTTAACGAGAAATACTTGCAAAATTTTAAATTTAATTAAAATTTAATTGCACGTTTGAATTAATTATTTTCCGAAATATTCAAAACATTTCGTTATATACATCGAAGATAATATAAAATATTTCTCATTAAATTGAATCTAATTTTAAACGATAGTTATATAGTTAATTCAATTAATCAAGCAAACGAGACAGAGAGAAAGACCAGACATCATTTACAAAACCCGCAGATGTAAACCTCAGTGATTCGTTGAATTTCCAATTTTTTTACTAGCAAATTGAAACGTCGCGCGTTATACCATAGTCTTCCTTCCCCCTTCCCCCTCACTGGATAAATCATTTGCCGTGAAATTAATGACAGACGAATGATTAAAAGCGAGTAAATTCAAAACGATTCCAGGGAATCCCCTGGAATTTCAAGGTACACGCGATATGCTGCACACTCAAGCGGAAGTATTGTCGAGAAGAAGGTGAGGGCTGGGGAGTAAAGCAGCAGCTAGTAAGGGAGACCATGAAAAAGGAGAAAAAAAATACCTCGGATAAGGTAGCCCGAGGCAAGCAAGCACCCTTGTCTGGCTAAGGGAATGGGAAAGAAAGCTGCCCGAGGAAATTGACAAATCACGTGGCGGTGTGGCCTTCTCAACTTCTCCTCGACTATCGTCTCCTCGTTCTCCTCCTCGTCTTCGTCGTTGTCGTCTTGGAACGAGGCGAGAAAATAGCCCGGGAATGGCATACGTCGAAACGATTGAAATCACTTTTCCCGAGCCGTTATTCCTTTCCTTGATGCTTTTACCCTTCTCCCCTATACTATACTAGCTTTGTTTATATGAGCGCGTTGCTTTTCTTCTTGATTCTTTACCCCGATCTTATATATCAAGGGTGGTATTGTATATAGGGTGATTTGGTAAAGTTGCGTAAATATTCTCGACACGTGGCTTTATTGGATTATTAATATTTTTACGTGGGAATTCCATCCTTCATAATTCAAGATATATATTTTAATGTGACATGGCCTGTGACTGGTTTAATGAATTATTTCAGATAACGTCCGTATTTAACGGGACGTAACTTAAAAATTTTTTTTATTTTGTAATTAAGGTTTTTTCTTTTACATTTACCCTACATCTTTTAATATTTAATTTCATTTATTTATATTTTAGTACTACCTTACTTACTTTAAAATTACTCGCTCTTTAAATACTTCAAAATTACGTGAATTAAAAAATAAAATCTTAGAGATAAAATCTCATTAAAGTACGTATTTAACATTTTTTTTGGTATTTAAAATATCAAGATAATCTTTTTTTTCCTTAAAAAGAATAAGTATTTGATTCTTAAAGATATTTTTATACACTTTTATAAAATTATTTAATTTTTATTTTATTTTTATAATTTCGACTACATTTTCCACAATTAGAATTAGTATTTTAATTTTAGAAGCTATATTCATAAAATTTACGTCATTTTTTCATCTTTTCAAAATTTCTATTTTTTCAACAATTATAATTATCAATTTCATTTCCTGTTGTCACATTTTTCTTGAAATATGAAATACTGAATTAAAATTTTTTATATTCTTAGAAATACCTAGAATAAAAATATAAATTATCAATAATTTTTATAATATTACGTTTTTCTACAACAACAATATAATATGACAACAATAATATCATTAAAAATTGATCCCACATAATTGTATCAACAATATAAAAAAACTATGAAAGCAATAAATATCCACAGGGCTTGTATTTCTTTCCAATATTCTGTTCTTAAGTTAATAAAACTATCTTCTTTCTCTTGCCAGGCTATAATATCCAGTTGTTATAATCAGTGAAGCGTGCGAGAATAAAATTACCGAACAAAGTGATATCTCGTGTTTGAAGCGGATTCGAAAGAAGACGGCACCTGCCAAGAAAACCCTACCGAATCCCTCTTCTCTCTGTTTCATTCATCTTCTTCCCAAGTTTTCTCGGACCAAGGCTCACTACCCACTTCATACTTTTTTTTTCCCTCCATTTCACCCCCTTCTCTGTTCCGTCTCTTTAATTCGTTTTTCTTTTTTTATTCTTCCTCCCTCTCTCAACTTCCGGTATTGGAAAATCAATCTTACCCGAAAGTACTGCAAAAAATAAAGAAAAAAAAAAGACAGAAAAGATCTTCGTAATGTTTGACTTCTCCTGTAAATCTATTTTATATTGAGTGCCAAAGACCAATAGTAAATAACACCATAAATGTTTCTAGATTTAAAGAAATAATAATAATAATAATAATAAATAAATAAATAAATAAATAACGTACATTGAAAGAGCAGCCATAAAATCTAGAAATAAGCAAAAAATAGCTCGTATATGCGGTGTAGGTGATGCCAAGCTGAGCATCGCATAAAAACGAAGAAAAACCAAGAAATCTCAGGAAAAAAGTCCTAATGAGAGCTCTCTTGCAACCGAGGCAAAGTTACATTTCTCCCTCACTCTCTCTCTCTCTTCCCTTCCTCTTCCAGCCCTACATATATATACATAGCCAGCTCGTACTTGCAGTCGTCAAGATTTTCTTTCTTTTTTTTTCCTCCAACCAACTCGACGAAGGAGGGTAAGAGAGCGGGAGAGAAAAAAAATGACGCTAGCTAAGCCAGTTAGCGAACAATGCAGGAGGAGCTTTCTCTTTCTTCTCTCGAGTGCCTCGTGCGGAAAACGAGCCTGCGTGCGCGAGGGTTGAAGGAAATGAAAGAGGGTACTGTATCCGTATGTGTGTGTATGCTGCTCAACGCGGTAACAAGGCTGACGTCGCCGATTGCGAAGAGGCCACAGAGAGTAAGTGTGTGTGCGTGTGTATACGTGTTTATGCATATGAGAAGGAGTAAGACCATCATGAGTGTCACGCCAATGTAGCAGGATTTAGCCACGGAAACGGCCGAGCTTACGAGCCCCTCCCCGTTAAAGGGCCGCGTGACTGTCAACTCATATAAGAGAGGGTGAGAGAGAGAGAGAGACCCTCCGCGGTACCATCAACTCTCTCCGCGACCGCGCGAAATAATTACCTCCGCCGTTGGGCTCGAGTGCGCGAGCGCGTACGTATAAAGCCGAACTTAGATTGCCCAGGCAGAGGAAAAGAGGAGTGAGAGGTAGTAGTAGTAGTAGTAGTAGTAGTCGTCGTAGTAGCGTAGGTTCACCGGAACCAACCCGTTCGCTGGCTGGACGCGCATATCCGTGCGAGCCTCCCTCCACTCTCCTTTATCCCGATAAATCATGCGTTCCGGGAAGAACTAGGTTGGTGTGAATGTGGAAGAGAGAGAGAGAGAGAGAGAGAGAGAGAGAGAGAGAGAGAAAGCGCGTGCCGCACTTGGGTGCGGTTATCGTGGCTGAGAGCGGGTAAGCCGCTGCTTTCATGCGAAGCTAACTCTGTGGAGATATATATATATTTATATACATATATAAAATATTTCAAGTGGAATATTACAGAAAAGGTGGGAGGGGGGAGGTTAGTATGCAAGCACGCAGGCGCGAAAAGCTAGCTCTCGAGCTTTCCCTTTAGAACTTAAATTGAAATTCCCACTGTTCTTTCTTTGGACTGTATATATACATAGATGTGTGCCTTTGTTTCTTGCCACCTTTTTCCCTTACACTTTCTACTGCCGCATCTTCTTTTTTTTCTCCTGGAGCGATGTTTTTTTTTATTATTATTTTTTTTTTTTTAATTAGCAAATACTTGACCCATAATTGCAGCAACTGTCAAGCGCAATATCATGCTCGATTTTAATATTAATTTTATAATTATTATCATTATTATCATTATTAATATTATATTTCGAGACCAATAATTTATGAAATAATAATTACGTTCACCTCCTTTCACTTTAAGAAATCTCATTACGCAAATATAATATTAAAAAAGAAGAAGAAGAAGAAGCACAAAAAAGAGACTTTGACGACGGTCAAGACTCCGGGTATATAACATCACTTAGCCCGCTTTTCCAGGGGGATGGGACACAAGAAGACCCGATTGCTAGCGTCACTTTTAATGATGCAAAAAGACCGACGTCTCAAGAAGGAAGGTGGCACACGCTTCGATGGCAAAAGCTAGTGTACCTATACATGACGCAAAAAATAAGCAGCCCCTCGTTGCTTCCATGTAGTTCTCAAGAAAGAGAGAGAGAGAGAAAGAAAAAAAAAGATAGCTGAAGCAGTGACGGTAAAAATCAGGCTAGCATACGTATATAGCTGAAACCAACGAACCAAGCGAAACAAGAGGGCGGAAGAGAGAAAAAGAGAAAGCCTCGTCGTCATCGTCGTCGTAGAGATGCTCAAGCGGGCACTCGTGCTTGCTACCTACTGAGCTTGCGCCTGGCTGAACTGGTACGAAAAAGGCCACGGTTCAAAAAACCACGGACGAGAAGAAGAAGAAGAAGCTAAAGCTAAAAAAAAACGAAAAGCCAGTTGGGAGAAAGTAAAAAGTCCGGCTGCTTATTTCCCGAGCTAAGGTGAAACGGAAAAGAAAGAGAGGGGGAGGGGTGGGGGGTAAAATTGTCCCCAGCACAATTTCAAGCAGCGTAGAAAATGTACAGCGAGCCCCGACGACGCGTCGTTGTACAAGGAGGGAGGGAGGGATAAAAAGAAGCCAAGAGAAAGAGAGTCGGCCCGGGCAACGCCCGAATAAACGGAAGCCCCCGCGGGTCAAGTGGGGAAAGATAAAGGCAATTTCGCGGAACGAGGGCCCGGAGTAGCTCACTATATACCCGAGCTCAGCAGCAACGGTAGCGGTGGTGGTGGTGGTGGTATAGTGGTATAGCAGCAGCGGCGGCGGCGGTGGCAGGCCATTACGACGTGAAAATGAAAGCCGCGAGCGCTAGCTGGGTAAACACACAAGAGCGCTATAGGGACATTTACAGACGGTCGTAAGGGCTGCACAGCAGACTACTAGCCCTCGCGGGACCTACCTATATACCTTTCTACATTTATATACGTATAAGCGTGCTCTTATATGTGCTACCGACGAGATAAGACTGCTTTTATTTTTTTTTATTATTTCTTTTCTTTTTTTAATCGAACATATATACCAGCTTGCACTTTGTAATTAATGCGTTGTTAAGGGAATGAGCTGTATTACATGTTAAAATTTTAAGAGTCAGTCAAGAGCGTAGGAAATTAAAATTTGAAAGGTCAAACAGCAGCTTATTATTATAATTTTTAGCGATCGTATATAGAATGTTGTTGAAACATGAAGAAAATCAATTTATTTTAATTTTAATTTTGTTTTTTTCTTTTTAAATATAGACCTAAAGAAAAATGAAGGCGTGGCTGTGCAATAAAGATCCGCTATTTTTTTTATTACTCGTAATAAAAGGGCTTGGAAAAACGATAGAGTAATTAAAGAACGTAAAAGACGTTAAAAAATAACGGTTATATTATGATACTTAATTATATATTTTTAGGATGAAGGCATGCACTCTCTCTCTCTCTCTTTCTCTCTCTCTTGTACCCTTTCTCTTCCATTCTCGGCATCTCTTATATTTAATGAAATAACACGAGGAAATTAAATCTTGGAATAGAAAACTCTCCCTCGCGCACGCGCGCGCTCGCGTGCAATAGGGAAAAGAAAAGTTAAATAAAGGAAAAGGCAAAAAGAGAAAAGTCGAAGTAGCTGAGAGAGATTTCTATGTTCTCTCTCTCTCTCTTTTCTGAGCATAGGAAAGGAAGGTAGACGAAGAAAAAGTTAAGTCGGACACGTTGCTGTAGCGAGAAGGAAGAACGTAGACGTACTTTCTTTCCTCTCTTTCTCGTGCTTTTCTACATTTTCTCGTTACCTCGAAGCTCGTCCTTTACTTGCTAGTGGTGGAAACTCGAGAAGACGAGAAAAAAAAGAGAGAAACGCGATTTTATGCGTAGCAAGATAGAAAGAGAAAGAGAAAATGGCACACGTAAACGAATACCAAGCCGTAGAAAAAGATAAGGATAAAAAAAGAAGAAAAAGAAGAAGAAGAAGGAAACTAGAGAGATACCGGTTGCCAACTGTTTCATCATTAATTCAATGGCAGTGGGACGTATTGCCTTGATAAGTCGGTGATGTACTAGAGGAACACCAGGGAGGAGGGGAAATTCGGGGATTGTACATCGATGTTCTGAAAGATGCAGATGTATACGAAGCAGAGTAGTAGAGTAGAGAGAGAGAGAGAGAGAGAGAGAGAGAGCTTGCGCTAGGGATTTTGGGACTACTGCAGGCTGAAAGGAGTTACGAGCAAGGAGGTCCAAATCCCTCCGACTCACCGAAGCTGCGTCAATCGTATGTACCGTTGATGCAAGCTGGTTTCCTGATGGTCTTGGATGTAGCAAAAGTACAAGTTTTGAAACAAGTTTGTGCATATCGAAGTACCAGTCAAATCTATGAATATTGTGCTTTTTTTACTCTATACAATATAGTATTCAATATAATATATAATTAGTTTAAAAGATGTATAAGACAGGGAACGATGATACTCAATCATTGCACCAGAAAATAAAGCACTAGAAAACGTCAAGTAAGCTTGGCGATAAGAGGAAGCTCAAGTGTGTTGAGCTTACGGTAGAATTTAGTGTTAGAAGTAGCCGAGAGAGAGAGAGAGAAAGCTTGGATAGTATAGAATAGGGCGTCGTCCGGGGCTTAATTAATAAACGCTCCAATTTCATTAGCAGGCACACCAGCTCCTACACTTTCCCCAAGCCCTCAGTGCTAATGTTATATACACACTGTGTGGATGTGTCTTAGCCAGCGCTACTGGATACTCTGAATCTTCGTGAGAAGGAAAAAAATAATGTAGCTGGGAAAACACGAGAGTAGTAGTGAATGGCTTTTTTTAGTTGGGCTGTTAAAGGTATAGAGTTGGTGTATGAGATTTCTTAGTTTTCAAAGTAGATTGTGTATTATGTGACTGTGTTATTGCGACATTTCACCAACAAAAAAAAAGAAAAGAAAAAAGAAGGAAACAAATGTGTCGTTTGGAGTTATAGTAAAGCTCGTACAAATGTAAATGTGAATTTTCTCGTTTCGAGCTTGCAATACAATTTCGTATACCACACAACACCTTCTAGTATGTGGTCGATATATACCTACCCACCTACCTACCCACCTACCTACCTACCTACGTGTTTACCTTTTATCGAACTGCAAAATAATTGTATCATTGGAAACAGCATTTGGCGAATGTGAAGCAAAACAAATTTTTCAGGTAAAAAAAAACACAGGCACACATATTTATACGTGATAAATCCGTTTTAACCGGAGTGGCTATGCATGAATAAAGAGTGACTGTAGTGTAGCAAAAAGTAATGCAAGCGGAAAATAAAGAGATAGAGCAGGAGAATGAATAAGAAAAATCGCAAAACGACACACGTAAACTCAGAGTCGCTCTGTGTGGAGATAAGGTGACACGAAATATATATAGAAGCTATACACGATAAAGACAACGATAAATGAGGGTAGACACAAGAGTAGAAAACGAGGCTGAATATAACTAGTAGAACGGAATTGAAGAGGTGAAATAAAAAAAAAGAAAGAAAGAAAATAAATAAAAGAGAGAAAAAAACGTCGTCTTTTCTCGTTCTTTATTCAGCTTCGAGGTGAGCTGCTTGCAAATAATAGACGCATTCACGAGGCTTCCTAATGAGGCGTTATCTATTTTTAAATCGGAGGAAGAAAGGGGAGAGGAGACGAGTTGGTCAACTGGAGTATATTTCTCTCCAGTCAAGTGAATGTAAAAGGGTGAGAGTAGAAGAGGGGGTGAAGAGTGACGGGTTTAGGGGGATTGTCCGGTATGTGTGTGTGTGTGTTCTTGTAGCACTCTACGCAAATATTTCTGTTTGCGGAACTCGTTAAACAGTCGAAATACGTGCTCTCTGGACTACTGGCCTTTCTCTCTCTCTCTCTCTAGTTTCTCCAAGTCTTATATACCTACCGCAGGTAGGGAGAAAGAGACTAAGAGAGTGCAGTGGTCCCACGAGTGCTTGCGGCAAGAATAACATACGCTGTACTATATACACTCTGCTCTCTTTATTTTACCCTTCTCTTCTTGTAGTCGTAGCCTTAATTTTTGACTCTGTTAAATTACTTGGGAATATATAAATCAGACAAATGTTTACTTTTTCCTTTCTTTTCTTTTCTTCACCAATTTCTTTTATTTTATTTCTCATTTAAAATATTTTAAAATACATTTTCAAGTTTCTGTTTAACACAAGCGACGCAAAGAAATGAATTTTAGATGCGTGGCGTACACCACCTTTGACACAATAGTCAAGTTCAAGTTCCAACCAAATTCAAATGTGTCTCCCTTTACTCTCTCTCTCTTTCTCACACAAACTCGACCTTTTCCATTTTCTACCCGATTCACCAACTAAATTAAACTCAATTAAAAGTTTAAATTAACAAGCTATTGTAATTTCATCGGCTAAGCTCAAATAAAATTAAAAAATAAACTCTCCCTCCTCCCTCCTCCTCTTTCTCTATACCTCCTCCCTCTTTTCTACCCTTTCTCTTAATGGCTTTAGGCAATCAAAAATTGAATAAGCCGACATTTCAGTCTGTCTTGTATTAATTACAAGACCATTACTCTGCATATTTTACATATATAATAACGTGAACGACGTGAATTGCATGCATTTTTTATCATCCGATCGCTCACGTGCTTACACACACACATACACGTACACACGCACACACAGAGAGACGTAGGAAATATAATGTATTCTCAGCATATGACTGATTAATCGCAAGCACTCAAGCATTTTATGCGCCTTTACACACATACGCCTACGACATTAACGATGCTTCTTTACTTTTCTTTTTTTTTATACGTATACCCTACATTACTCTTAGACATGAACAAAAAATAAAACAAAAATTCAATTGAGATTAAAAAGCACACCAAGATTGCCATGAGTATAATTAAGTAAGGGGCTGGCCAGTTGAGCCACATCGAAAACTAAAATTACACGATTAAACCGACATCAGCCCGAAGGCTGGAAGTTGAAAGCTCTAGCTTGCTTTCACAGTAGCGATCTCAAACTACTCAAGCTTTGATACTATATACATACCTATACCTATACCTATATACTTACGTATACCTTATGCGAGTTGGGAGTCAGGAAGTTTGTTTTCGTGAGAGAGAGAGAGAGAGAGAGAGAGAGAAACGACGGCGAGGACTGGTGGCGATTGGATCCTGGCTAATTTACAGAGTCCAGCAGTGTAGCAGCAGTCGCAAACGAAGAGCTTATGAGCACGTGCAATCAACCAATTCTCCGATTATGAACGGGTTAGTCCTCGCTCTCTTCCTCGTGGGCCTAGTTTAGAGGAGTATAAAGAGGAGGTGATCGATATAGGAGTGGGTGGTGATGGTGGAGGTGGTGGTGGTCCACAATCCACAAGACAGAGCAGTATATCTCTCTCTCTCTCTCTCTCTCTCTTTCAACGCGTAAATCAGCTAATAGAAACGCAAGGCCATACCTCGTGCGCGACTGACCTGGCTAATGCTTTCGATGCGCGTATGTATATAACCCGTATATATGCGTGTGTGTGTGTGTGTGTCCTCTTGTGACGGCAAATGTTTGCCGAATGCGCGTCGCTTTACGAGGCTGCTTCTCTTGCTTTCTCTCTCCCACTCTCTATCTACTCACCCCTCTTCATCCTCAGCCACCACCGCTGCTGTGGCAGCCAAAATTATCACCCGTAACGAGCTCGTAATTTTCTTCGCCACTGAGGAAGAGAGAGAGAGAGAGGGTATAGCTGGTATGCCACTTAGCCTCCACGCGCTATCTGTCCGCGTACGAGCGTGGCCGTGCATGCAGAAGCTACCTATATCCTCAGCTTGATGAGCATGTCCAACCCCTTCCCCCTCCTTTCTCTTCTTCTTCATGCTTGGAAGATGCTGGCTTCGTATTTTGGGGGGAAGCTAAATTTTACGGTGCTCTCCGGTTTGGATAAGGGGGGATAGAGGTGAGGGGGTTGACTCTTCGAGATGAGATTTTCCAGACACGGCTGGTACGGGTTGTATACGATAGATAAACGTTAGAATAGGTGTAGATATATACCAAGCTTGTAGTATTTTA
Organism: Leptomastidea abnormis; assembly: GCA_030522805.1. NCBI lineage: Eukaryota > Metazoa > Arthropoda > Insecta > Hymenoptera > Encyrtidae > Leptomastidea > Leptomastidea abnormis. The sequence goes on along the minus strand of JAPYZE010003278.1, from coordinate 1,709 downwards.
CTTTATTTTATGTTTTTCTTTTCTTACTTTTATTTTGGCGTGCAATTTGCTTTAACGTGCAACTTTAAACTAACTTCGGTGGTAGCATTCAGAGATAAATGTTGTTGGAAGAGAAAAGGGGGAGAGCTTTTTTCAAGGCAAGGGGGATCTCCGGAAGTTCAAACTGCATGACTCTAATACAGAAAATCGTACTCTATATACACATACGTTAACAGCCGGAACTTGAGCCATTTCAAAAGAATCATCTAATGTTGGATGCCACCGCGCCTCTGCAAACGCGAAAGCGTTAACTTTTGAAGTTAAAAATTACTGACTTACGACGCGTAAAAATTGATTTAGCTTTAAAAAGTGTTAAAAGTTTGGAGTTTTATGCTTTCGTTTAAAGAAAAAAAAAATAGGAAAGGGTGTAGAGAGGAGAATGAGAGAAGAAGAAAAAAAAGAGAAACTCAACTTTTCCGCGTTGGTGTTTTATGTGCTGGACTTTAAAGAGGTGGAGGTGGAGGGTAGAATTTTATATTGGAACGCGCTTGCGCTACAAAAGGAAGCGCTCATTTTCCTGATAAAGTCTCTCTCTCTCTCTCTCTTTTGTACAACGTTGAAAATTTTTATACTCGCGACTTAAAATCTGTCGTAAAGCAAAGTCTTTTTCTCTCTCATTTTCTCTAACGTTGTTCAATCTGAAAGGAAAAAAAAATGATCGAACGAGTGTGTATAGTTTGTGATAAGTGCGTTACGAGGTATTTAGTGGCCAAACGGGTCACGTATAAAAAATTAAGATCCTACAAAGCGATTCTGAAAATGACGATAAAGCCAACCTCGTATTTCACTTCCGTGAAAGTTTTTACGTTCCAACTTCCAACTGAGCAACTTTTTCCCCTTTTATTCTCTCACGTCTTTTCATATTTTAATGTCCCTGGGCCGCCTCGCCCTTTCCTCTTTTTTTCCCATTTCTTTTACTTTTTTTTCTACAGCTTCGCTTGATACTAATTTTCGTTCAATTTCACAGCTCCATCTCTAGACATAAGGTATACGTTAGCGCGTCGAGAAACAAACTTTAAAAAATTGCGAACGCAGAATAAGGGATACTATAGCCGAGAGGTCAAGATAAATGGGGTCATGATGTTCTTGGCGTAGATCAACTCTCACCTTCTCTATATCTCGCGGCTCCTCCTGCTGCTGCTGCTGTTATTGCCTACAACCTTCCACATATACTTTTAACTCGCACAGCCCCCCCCCCCTACCAGGCTTTCGCTTATTCTCCCGCTTGCGTAAAATATCATACCTTCCAACGTAATAAAATCTGTAATAATTCCCGAAATTCAATAAAGCCCGACACATCTAAAAACATTACCAAATTCAAATTGAATTGCCGTCAGCGTACGCGAGAAAGAGAGAGAGAGAGCGAATATCGCTTGACCGCAAAAAAAAAAATATTAAAACTGGAAGTAAGAATAATGGAGATTTTAAATTCACGCTGCTATATTGCACGAACTATTTTGAATATTGTTTGATAGTCGGTAAAAAAAAAAGAAGAAGAGAAATTTGATTAATTGCGCTTCGACAAAAAAATCTATTCAATTACTGGTAGATTTAGATGTCGAATAAAAAATATATATAGGGTAAACTGCCCGGTTATTGACCGATTTGTCAAAATGCTACTTTGTAAGGCTTATAATTATTTTATTTTAGTATTTATCAATAGTATTTTT
>JAPYZE010003277.1:0-13429 GCA_030522805.1 Leptomastidea abnormis | reverse complement strand
CTGTTGATATATATATATATATATATATATATATATATATATATATATATATATATATATATATATACATTGCAAGCTGCGCTAGCTTTTTTTTGTTGTTGTTTTTTGTGCTGTTAGTAAGTGCTGACCTAGTTTGTCGTTTTGGTATCTCTTTCTCTTTTGCTTGGTGTTGAGAAATGGGCTGATTAGAATGGCTTGTGTTGTCTTTTTTTTTGTTTTGTTTTGGGAATTTGTATTTTTTCTTTTTTTGTTGCTGCTGTTGTTGGTGTTTACTTTTAACTGGATTAATTTGGTGAGCTTGCAAGCTCTACTCAAGTGATACTCAGAATTACATTCTAATTATTCAAGCTTCTTTTAACTCGGAATTTTATTTTATATAACTATATATCAAACAAGTTTTATAACTCTTTGTCGACAGAAAAAAAAACATCAACTTAAAAAAGTGATTTTAAAACCCACATATATACAAATATATAAAAAAGCTCAATATTTTTTGTTTGTTTGAAAAGTAACACACTTTATATATACGAAGATATTAATCCAAGAAAAAGTGAGCTTTTAGGAAAAATCCAAGCGTATCCAAGTATGTCTATCTTACTCTGCATTCGAAATGTCAAAAAGTCTCCTGTCCATCTTACTCGTATAAATCAGTGACAGAGGAAGCCTAGAGAAGCGGATAGACAGGAGAAAGAAGAGAAAAGCCAAACCGAGTTAGTCGAGATGTAGAAGAGGGAGAGGAAAAGGGCTAAGAGGAAAAAGTAAAGTGGGGAGGTAGGGTGAGAAATGTGCGGAGAGACCGCGAGAGAGAGAAAGAGAGAGAGAAAGAGAGAGCGTGGAACGAAAGTTAATGCAGCTGGTTTTTTGCCTGCCTGCTTTTCCAACTCTACCTCATTCTCCTACTTCCATATAACGGACATACACGTTTATATGTGTGTTTGTATGTTTGTATGTATGTATACAGTTGTGTCCGTGACTTTTGGCCGCGGGCAAGCTTGGTTGTTGGAGGTAGAGGCTTTGGACGGCCCTTTCTCTCCGCAAATATATTGGGCTTGTAGAGAGAGAGAGGCGGTGTAGTGGCTAAAGGCCTTGGTTACTGATTAAGCACCGATTCTCTTTTACCCTCTCTCCTCTTTAGCTTTCTGTGGACTGTATAAATGTGCGTTGGAGCTTTCTTGTAGAATCGTTTGTTTGTAAAAATATTTTATGCACTTGAAAGTGTAGTTGGTATACTAAAAGCATCTGTGATGTGATATTGTGGAAGTATTTGTGTGTGTGTGTGTGTGTGTGTGTGTGTGTTTTGTGGAAAAATGTGTAAAAAAAGTGTAGATACTTGGATTTTGTTGCTGAGGTGGTGCTTTTTCCTTGATGTTGAGAGGATTTACTTTTCTTTTTTCGAGTAGGGAGGATGATGTTTGCTGAGGTGAGATTGAATCTTTTTTTTTTCTTTTTTTTGGATCGGATGATCGGGTGAGTAGTTGTTTTTTGAATTAATTTTTTTTCTTTTAATTTAAGTGCTGAATTAAGAATAAAAATATTTAATGTTTTGAAAACTACTTTTTCATTTAAAATATTACATGATTTTAATAAACAAGTATTTTTCATTAAATTTAGTAAAGACTTGTAGATTAAAATAAAATGAAAATGAAAAAAATATTTTTCTTTTTTGTTCATTACTAATTACAAAATGAAACAAATTAAAAGTGAGTTCAAGTTAATGAGCTTTTCTGTACAAAAGCAAAAAAAAGTTAATTTTAAAAATTTTATGAACGTTAACTTTCAACTGAAAATGAATAAATTTTTAAGCATGAAAAATTTTAAAATTCAAACTGAGTAAAGATATAATAATCATCAATCTAATGGACTCCTATTCTAATTTATGAAAATATATATTTTAATCTCAAGCTATATACCTATACAATTCAATAAAATTTTCAAATATGACACTAAATTTCATCCCCGATTAAATTCAGAATCACTCGACACAAACAAACCCGAGAAATCTCATTTTCTCTCACTTAAAAATCTCACCCTCAATAAAACTCCCCACATCCCATTATCAGAATAAAAAAAAATTAATTATGTCTCATTTAAAAAATAATCAAATCATTATAAAACTCATCTCATACATACATTTATCATATTCTTAAAAGCCTACTAAAAAAAACATAAATGTCGATGATGAAGTTCAACTACCCCAAGGATTCTTTAAAATCCTAATTAATTTTCTCCATCCATCTCTATTCCCCATTCCTCCAAAATAACGAATAAGACGAAAGAAAGAAAAAAGAAAAAAAGCTCAGCAGACTTGAAAATCCTTCTCCAAAGCTCATAGAACCATAAACGAGTGAGACTCGGTGTTCAAGCTTGGGTTTAAGCGGTATAACCTCTCCTTCCTCACTCCTAATTACCCCCCCTCAGAACCCCCTTAACCTCCTTAGATGCAGTAACAGCAGCGGCAGCAGCAGTAGAAGCCTAAGGCTTTCCGTATACGCGTGATATTTCCGCCTGTGTCTGGGTCTAAAGAGCCATAGTCTCAGCCACGAGACGACGCTTAGTATATATAGAGAGAGTGAGAGAGGAATATGAAGGAGAAAGAGAGAGAGAGAGATTGGCCTCTCTAGAGAGTCTCATCGACGACGATGAGAGAGAGAGGGGAGGGGGAAGGGGAAGAGAGTGGGCGCTTTGCGAGTGGCGCTAATTGGATTTCGCGCCAATTAGCAATTGGGCTCTGCAAGGATTAATCCGAATTCCCTCCTTCTCTCTCTCTCTCTCTCTCTCTCTCTCTCTCTCGTATTCTCTTCAGCCTATACGTATGTATTTTTCCAGCGTCGCGCAGCAGTAGGAGAGCGGATTTCATTCGAGAAACTCGAAGAGGCGGCTTTTTGAATTATTCGAGTATGGGGGAAGCGTATATGTATGTATACGTATATATAACCGGTAATTACTTCATTATATGCATGGAAGTGCGCGTAGGAAAAGCTTTTCTCTCTTTCTCTGGGTTACCTAACGTAAACTTTTGAGATAAAGTGGGAGAAAGATTTATATATGTGAGAGAGAGGAAAAGAGAAAATGCTTGGAAAATAGAGAAAGTAATGAGGGAGAAAGAGGTTTGTACGTGGCGGGGTGTAATATAGGGTGGATTTAGAAGAGAAGTAGTCTACTTGAGTTTAGTAAAAGACAATGTTGGAAATATTAGTTCGTTAAAAGTACCGAGTGTTATGCTATATAGACTTATATATACCCTTAACTGTACGACAAAAGCACCGACAATTTTCAAACAATTCGAAAGGGATGCGAGAAAGAATTGAGGAATAGCTCGCTCGCTTGCTTTTGAAGGAGAGGAGATTCTCTTCGGGCTGACCAAACTCGGACATACTCTACTGGTGTCAGCGAGCGGTCAGAGCTTTCTCTCTCTCTCTCTCTCTCTCTCACTCTCTTTTGCTCAATGGTTCCGACCACTGCGTAATCTAGCCGTCCTTTTGGAAGGTCACGCTGATACCTACTTTCTCTGTCTCTCTCTCTTAAATTCGCTGGTCATTCTTGGATATTTGTTAAGGCCGGGGGTATATATCGATCTGGTACTATATAGGGTCGGGTTGGCTGCTTCAAAAGCTCCTGCTTTTACAATGGAACTTTAGAATAGGTATACGAGTCTAAAGGAGAAAAAAAAGAAGAGAGATGTTTCAAGTTTGTAAATTGTTTTTTCAAGTGAAAAATCTGTCTGTTTGTTGACTTTGAGCTTAGCTAAAGCTGAGTGTTTATTTTAAACGGAGATGCGGCTTTTTTTTTGTGAGAAGAAAAGTGGTAGCGGAAAATGCGTTGACAAAACAAAAAAAGGAAGAGAGATAAAGAAAAAAAAATGAGTTTATTCAGAAATAATTAGAGATGGCTGTTTTTTTTTTATTTTAAAGCTCGCTTTGTAATTTGTCAAAAAGTTTGCTTGGAGAAACTCTTAATTAACGCGTTAATTGTTGGAACAATTAGTGTGTGCTCTCACAATGAAAGTATTGCCTGTTATATTAAAATTCAATTTTGTTTTTTTTCTCTTTTATTATTCTTTTGTATAAAAACAAGTATTAAGCTTTGATATATATCAGCTTGAAAAATTACTTATCTAAAAATTGATTCATGTAGAAAGATATGATATCATAGATTCTTAAGGAAGACGAAAGATGTAGGAAATGTTGGATAGATAGATAGAATTTTTTGTAGAGTATATACCTATATGCTATTGCACTCCATTTCTTTCTAAAAAAAATCTCTCGAATGAGAAAAAAAGGCCTGAGACTTGATCCAGATGGTATATACGAATGAAAAGCAAGCCTTAGAAATTCACATGATAACGAAAAAAAAAGAATAAAATACAAGAAAATAATTAAATCACAGACTTATCTAAGATCAAAAGTAAAAATCCCCAAGATTCTATTTCTTTTTTTCGGCTTATTACTTTATTATATGTCAGTGTATAATATCAGGTTACGCGAAATGACATCGTGGATCACATCGTCTTTGAAAAAAAGCAGACCAGACTTGAGAGAACTCGATGCTCTACTACAAAATCTATTCGAGTTGCTCGTATAATATAGCTTGTCTCTTTTCCGCATCGATCGTATACTATGCAGGTCCTTATATAACTCTTGTTACTGCTATCGCTTAAAATCTATAAGTTTAATTAAGTTTAGTCTAACTATAATCCTAGTTTTCATCTATACATTATAAATTATGAGATCACTCTTTGATTTTAAAAACATTAGACAAAGATTATTTATGATCGTTTATTTTAGAGTCTGACCACATATTGATTTATCTACTTAATATTCGGCTAAAAAAGCGAAAGTTTAATTTTTTTTTTTATTGATAACCGATGTCGTTATAATCTATTTCTATTCAACTTTTTGTTTTTATATTCAATTTGCTTGTCAAGCCAAAGACTTAACAATACTTTTAATTATTTTCATAAAAGCCACCCAGCCATTCAAAAAAAAATATAGCCGAATATACAATGCACAATATTTCAATTGATACATATTGAAAAAAGTTAGGCGTTTTTTTTTTATTTATAACTCACAAAAGTATCCGTTATTGTAATATCAAGAACCAGAATCACAAATTGCCTTGCCACAGAGAGAAAGCTATAAGATCTCTGAAAATTGAGGTTGTCGCAGATTAAGGATGTGCGCTCTATTAGTTTCTTTGAATAAAACTCGATCTTTTCCTTATTCACCAAGACGTTCCATTGATAGAAAATTTAAAAAAAAAAAATGGAACAGGCCGTAAAAGTCATTTCCTGATGGAGGTAGAAAAGGAGGATAGATTTTTCATCTTACTTATTCTTCACTAAAGAAGAATGATTATTTTACCGAAAGCTACTTTTCACGCGTCATCACTATAAAAACCAAAAAATTTGTCCTACTTTCAGCATAAATATTCACGATAACTCTCAGAAAAAAATATTGCTTACTGCACCAGAAAAAAAAAGTCTCGAGTAACCCTTTTCTTTCTTTCTCGATTAAAAAGAAATTAACAATTAATGTCAATCGATTAAAACCAAGCGAACCATATTTTATAATTTAATTCATTTGATTAGCTACTTTCCAGCACATCTCCTTAACATAACATCAACCTTCACTCTATACATATTCTCCAAGCCAGGATATCTCAAGAAAAAAAAAAAGTCATCAAGCCTGCATCGCATATCACCATATCATCCATCCTGTAATCGACGTTAAGCATCACCAGTATAGATGAAGAGTCAGTCTAGCTCTTTGCAGTGTGAGCTTTACAAGCTGCTCTCGACATCCGCTAGAGCTGACGAAGATAAACAGCAAATTGATTTTATATAGATGCGGCGGATGAATTATGAATAAGCGCTTCTTCTCTTACTCTCACTCCTAAGTGATCATACTCGAAATATATACAGAGTCTATATCTCCTTCTCCTTCTTCTTCTTCTTACAGTCCATTGTATAATGGCTCTGCTACTGATGTGCCTCGTTTGATCAGGGGAGAGGGAGATGAACTTTAATGGCATTATAATAACTTCGCGTTGAAACTTTGTTTTTAGACGGTACTCGTGTTTGCTAAAGAAAGAGAGCGAGGGTGGAGTGTGTATGGATAGCTAGCTATAGGGAAGGGATAGCGAGACTTTAATTGAGATACCGTCTTTATTGTTTTATAAAGTGTGCAAATGACGTTCTAGATACCTATAAGTTTTGATAAATGTATATTAGTGTATATATTATATGTAGAACTGTTTTAATGATTCTTTGCTAACTTGCAATTTTCTTTTCTTTTTTATAGATTACAAATAGGAATCCAGGATAATTTAGGTTGTTCCTCAATTATTATAATGATTCGATTTTATTTGATATTAATTAGCTTATTTGCCAACATCGGATAATACCTGACTCTGCAAGCTCGATCTCTCGAATTCACACATATATATCTTTCCTTGTAATTGCACACCTTTAATTATACGTTAAATAGAGCGAATAGCATAAAATAAAGCAATGGATAATTAGTAGTAAATACTGTGCACTCACAAATGAGCTTTTATTTATAAATTTACAATTTTATACATAAAATCGTATTTGAATGGCTTATCTTTTAGATTTATATTAATAATAATTTATAAATTTTATTAAACGATATTTGTCAAAAAAATAAAAGCAAAACGAGCTTTTAAAGTTTACAGACAAATGCCATTCGAATCACATCTGCTGCTCATAATCTGACGTCTATTTACTGATCCTCACATCCCAGACGAAATAAAAACATCTGTTTCGGCTTCCTTAAACGCCAGATGAACACAGACTACCAACTTACAAAACAAAAACAAACAAAAAAAGGCCAAGACTCCTGTAAGTAAAAAAAAAGGAGAAAATCAAGCTTTTCCTTCCTCAGCATCCACGAAGCAAGACAGCTTCAGTAATACAAGGGATGATAAAGATATATAGTAAACGCAGTCTCGGCTCATCTCGCCTTCTAATTCCCGCAGTAGCAGCAGCAGCAAAAAAAAGCCAAGCGTTCAAGAAAAAAAAAGAAGGAGAGCTTTCGATCGAAGGTATGACGAGAAAAGAAAGATAAAGACTGATAACAGCAAGACAGAGAGAGCTTCGAGAGACAGTCTCTCGCCGTCAGTGTCGAGTGAAGTAGAATCGATCGTAGAGGCGGGGTAAAAGTTGGAAGAAAATTGGATGGCACACGCGAAGAACAGGAGGATGGAGAAGAAGGTACATTGTACTACATATATAGCAGAAGGATATATACGATGGTAAGGGGGGTGAGGGGTAGAAACACTGGCACCGCAAAACAAATGAACATCGCGGCCACATCGGTGATTGGCTATCAAGCAAACCTCTCCTCTCCCTCTTTTTCTTGTGGTTGTATATATAGTTGCAAGCTCGAAGCTGCACCGTTGTTGTAGCCTCTCTCTCTCTCTCTCTCTCTCTCTCTCTCGATATTAACCAATCCAGGCTGGTTAGCCTAGTCTCAGCTACAGCCGATTATGGCGTAACGGAGAAAAACGTTGAGGATGGATAGGAGTAGCTGCAACCCTGAGGGGATGAAGTCCGCAAGCTTGATGAGATCCACTAAGTGCGTCGCACGTCGAACGCCCACTACTCCTACCTCTTACTCCTTCTCGTTGTTACTGCTTCTGCTGCTGTTCCTGCCTGGGAGATTGGCTAGCCCAACGGTGATTGTGTTTTGAGATTGGCGGTAATTTTGTCGTTGCCAATCGAAATTGCTAGCGTAATTCTTTTTTTTGCCTTTCTTTGCTTGAAATATTAGCTGATTTTGCATTCTACAACACGCTATATCTAAATGAGCTTTAAGAGAACAAATAGAAAAAAAAGAAAAGAATTGACCTATAAAGTGAATCGTTTATTAACTTCGATTATTCTGATTAAACACGAATAAAAATTTAATCATCTTTTATTTCATAGCTGATTTTCAATTTTATTAAATTAATAAATCAATTTGTAATAGTAGTAGTAGTAGGTATAGTGTCGAATACGAACATCAGCGTCACGCATATCTAGCACACACTATCTATCTAGACTCCCCCTCGAGTCCGACTCTATCCTCTATCCTCTCTCTCTCTCTCTCTCTCTCTCTCTCTCTCTCTCTCTCTCTCTCTCTCTCTCTCTCTCTCTGTGTCACGCAGCCTATTCTCTAATGATTCATTCAAAACCACACAGCACATTGAATAATCGCGCAATAAGCCCAATCGCATATCAGAGGCTGTTCTAAACTCTACAACTAAGCTTCTCTCTCTCTCTCTCTCTCTCTCTCTCTCTCTTTCTCTCTCCCTCGTGCATGCACATATACACGCAAAGAGAGAAAGAGAGAGAGAGAGAGAGAGAGAGCTTGCGCGCATGGAGATACACGCATTAGTCGGTTCATCGATTTGACGTGGTACACTCCTGGATTAAACGTGTCTAATCAATGGCAATTATGATTAATGTCCAGAGAGGAATCTGTATATATGTATATATATATCACTTGGATATACCATTACATATGCCCATTAACATGATATGCTTCGCTGTGTGAATATGCGCCTTTTGGAATTCTATACTTGATTATTTTGTTAGTGATGAAATACAAGCAAACATTTTTGTAGATATACTCTCGGATATTTCAAAGGAAGGATGCGCCAATTAAAAGTCTCAGTTTCAAGTAAGGATATCTCTTGAAAAGAAGAGAGAGAAAGAGAGCTTGCGACAAAAGCTCGATCCTGAGTGCTTGAGAGAGAGGAAGAGGGGAGGTTTAACAAAGCGAGCTTGCAAGTACAAAAGCCGTTGGCGAAAAAGGCGTCGACGTAGAAAATGGCCCTTGTTGAGTGCGAGAGGACAGTTTTTGCTCGGAGAGGTTGAAAATCGAAAACGACCTGGTCTCTCTCTCTCTCTCTTTTACTCTGGCGATGATGAGGTGAAAGAGAATAGAAGAAGGAAAAAATATCAAGAGGATGTCGCAAACGAGCTTGCGATCGTTGTACTCTGCTGCTGCTGTGTTGTTGAGATGAAGATACGAATGGGGAAGCTTACTCGAGTGGATGGTTTTTTTTATACTTTTTTTTTATTCGTGTATGGTACGACGTGTTCACTGTTAGGTTGGACGATGAAAAAGTTTCGTGTATTTTTCCTTTTTTTTTTACTTTTGTAACGGAAAGATAAAAAAAAAAACGTAATTGGAATGGATGGTAAAGTGAAAGAGTATGTATTTTAAAAAAAAGTAGATTTTAAAATAAAATTGATTTTATTGTTTTACTTTTCAAATAAATAAATGTTTTATGCTTTTAAAGTATCAGATATTTTCTATTAGATTACAAAGAGGTAAGCCTATGAAACTATAAGCACATATAGATATAGTAGATATTGTTATTATTTTTTCCAGTCGCTTATATAAAATATCTCTTGAAGTTTTTATTAAAAGCTTTGACCTGGACACAATATTCTGCCCACTGCATGTTACAGAAAATAAAATTTCATATGTTGATGCTAATAAAAGTTTATAAAATTTTATTTCAAAAAATTTGCTTCTGTCATTTATAAAACGTATACGAGAACATTAATTTAAAAAAAAAAGTTTAAAATAAAAAAAAAAAAAAAATGTAATTGTACACCAAGAGCGCTAAGGCAGTTTTAACCCAGTTAATATGAATTAGTGAACTTGTTAAAAAAGTGCGTTTTTAAAATGAGACAATTTATAAAAAAAAAGGGGGGAAGAATTAATTTTTATTATCTTTCCTTTTAAAACGTAAAATTATAACATTAAAAGCTTTTTTATATATCTTTTCTTTACCCTTACTTAAACCCTCTCACATAATCATTTTTAATTATCTTAATTTAAATTTACAGAAATCAGCTACGCAAGTATATAAAATTCAAAAGAAAAGTGCAACATATATCCTAAAAAATACTTAATGACTCTTTAATTCTCATGCACGGTCACACTGATAGCCGGTTCCAATGACAAATATAGGGCTGTTAAACGACAACGAAATTTCGTAGGGCAATAGGGCGTCAGAGAGTAATACATATATACGACATCAAGAGCAGAGTGTGAGAGAGAGAGAGAGAGAGAGAGAGAGAGATAGAAAGAGAGAAGTGTAATATGAGCTCTCGCGTGTGAGCTGTAATAAAACGACGATAAAGGCTGGCGTGTTAGAGCTGATTCGAGTCGGACGATGTATCGTGTAGGAAGAAGCCTGGTCATATAGGATGGAGGAGGAGGAGGGGGGGGCTTGGCTGTTACAAATTGCGCTAAATATTTGACGATTACACACCAGTGTTTATGTGTGTGTATGTATGGAGAAAAGAGGTAGGTTGGATGTTGTGTTTGTTCACTTCTCTAGGGAAATTGGATGGAAATTTAATTAAAAATTTTTCTAGAAATGCTCTTTTAATTTTGCGATATATGTATAGTTTGATATACGAAAATTTTTTTTTCTTTTTCGATTTTATCGAATTATTAAATGTGTATTACGACATGTGTGCTATCTATTTAATTTATAAGAATTTTTTTAATTTTTTAATTAAATTTGGTAATGGTTATTGAGATGTTTTGATAAAAGTGTGTCATTAAGTTCTCCTTTTTTTTTCATTATTATCACATGTAATTTATTATAAAAATTAATTAAAGTGTCACTTTTATAAATAGGTTGTGATAAAATCGCTTGAACTTAATTACAGATCGAATATTCCTAAGGGCAAGTCATTATCAAGCATTGAGGTGCAGAAATAAAAAAAACAATAATTTATAGATTCTATTGAGAAAACAATTTTGATCGAAAAAACCTACAAAAAAAAAAAAAATCAAGGAAAATCTATTTCCAATCGAACATTTTTTTTCTCATCTCCTAAGTAATTAAAGCATCTTACAAATTATTTTTTTCGTCTTACGATCAAAGCGCCAGTATATAGACTCAAGACATAAAAGTTTCTACGCCATAAAAAAATAATTCGATCGCGGCCTTGAAGACCACCTGCTAACAGAGAGTCACTCTTCATCTCCTTTTTTCCAATTACTACCCAGTCATTTTCTCATAATTTCGTGTATATATATATATATATATATATATAACATCAAGACCTCAAAAGACGTCGACAAAGCACGAAACAACGTCATCTCTACAAAATAAAAAAAAGGAAAAAAAAAGTGTGAGAAAAGGAAGGAAAAAGGTAATGAAAAAAAAAAGAAGAAGTTGAGGGTGAGAGAAACGCAATCACTTTGCGAGACAATTTCCCGGTGCAGTAGAGAAAAGAGAGAGAGAGAGAGAGAGAGAGAGCAGTCCAGAGGGAGGTTGCTTCTATAGCCGGAAACTGCACGAGTGTCGCTTGCTCACGCGAGCGCGTGGCCTTATTGTTGTCCGTTCGTCGTTGGCTCGTGCACGGAACAAATGGTTTTTTTCTCTCTCTCTCTTTCTTTTTCTCATCCCATGTGCTGCCTTATATTGTGTGTACGTGCAAGTTGGCTCTCGCGGAAAAACCTCATGGGGCTTTTCATGGCGTCTAGGACGACAAAGTGCTTGTGTTATATACATATAACAAAGCCAGTCTCGAGCGCCCTTTGCACTGGCTGCAAGTGAGAAATTTTCCGGGACAATTAAGACGATGTCTTTATGTCGAGAGGAAAGAGAAAAGAGAAAAATTAGCATTTTTATGTGAATGCCGTGAACTTGGAAAAGGAAAAGCTCGAGGCTATTGAGAAATGCTTCTATTTATTATTATTATTATTTTTCCGTTTCAAGGGTGATGTGATAAACGTTATAACGACGATTCTTCGGCTTTTCCCTTTCTTTATTGGAATATATAGGAGGTTTAATTAAATAGTTTCACAGATTAATAAAAGGCATTCTTGCGATTTGATTGCGTTTTAATAGAGTTTTGGATAATTGAGAGGTTTGATTGCAGTCTGACAAACTTGAACGATTTTTACAAGGTATGAATGGATTCTTTTTTTTCTTATGATTCAGACAGTATTGCTGCGAATAAAATTTTATAGTGATGACTTATGAATTGGTATTTGTGAAGCTTTACAATTAAGAAAATGATTTTTTATTTTTACAGAAAAATTTACGAGTTACGTTTAATTTTATAGCTGTGTGTCAAATTTTGTAAAAAGCTACTTTAATTTTGTTTTTTAAAAATAAATAACCTTTGAAATTTTCAGAACAGATATATTTTTATTTTTTAAGTTAAATGGATTAAAATTTAATTTAATTATAAAATTTGAAGTATATTGAATAATGTATTTTTATCCAAGCTGTTAAATTTAATATTGAAGAATACCATTATTAATTCATACCGATATTTGACTTAAAAAAAAAAATTAATTGCTTAGCAATTTAATCGTAATTATAATTTTTAAAATAAATTTACGAAAAAATCATGGACATAAATAAAAAATAAACCTTATTTTTTAATTATTTCATGATATTTTGTAAAATATTGGCAAATCTGATAAAATGCTTTGTAAATGCTTTTATATTTATTAATTTAATTATTGAGCTTTACAGAATTATTCACAAAATGGTAATTATTATTTAAAATAAAATTTAACGAATTCACTAAAATTTTATAATATTAAAATATTTATTTATTCGTGATTCAAATGTTTTAACAAAAAATAATTTTAAATTTCTTTTAATTAATTTTGTATCAGACACTAGATGTACAGCAAAGCTATAATTAATCATAGTAAATTTTACATGTAAACAATTAAAATGATTAATTAAATTTCATCATTTTACGCTACAGATAATACGACTCCAAATTCACTTATTTTTTTATCTTTAGAAGAAACCAGTAGTATAAAATTTTAATGAAACAACCGTAATTAGAAAATATTTTTCGTCTAGTGTTATGTTAATTACTAATTATAATTAGTAATTACAAAAAAAAAAAACAAAGAACATTTAATTAAATATAAAAACACAGAAACTCAGCAAATCCACTGCAGAATTTCATCATCTCCTTTTTTTCTTTTTGTCCATTCTCCAAAAGTGCATCCAAAATAAGTAGGTATAAAAAGGAAAAAAGTCCAAAAATAATTGTAAAATAATCTCAAGATAGGAAACAAGCGTGCAGTTGAAAATCAAGAAACAAAAGAGCCTTCTCGAGATCGTTTGAGACACAGAGTTGAAATAAATCATTCTGTCGGGAGGGCGCCGCCACCGCCGATAGACGATAAGATTAAAACAGTCCATGGCCCCTTGAAAAGCGAGAACCAGGCTCAAACGAATAATACGCCCATTAACAGCCAGCCTATACGTATAGCAAGAGGTAGGGGGGTAGTAAGGGGATATACAAAAGCTTCCAGCAATGCAAATGAAAACGCAGCGTCGAAATTCCGTCCGTGGCGGCCTCGACCCTCTTATCGGAGCAACGAAAAGAAAAAAAAAAAAAGAAAGGAAAGAAAGAAAA
>JAPYZE010003275.1:0-13429 GCA_030522805.1 Leptomastidea abnormis | reverse complement strand
AAATATAAACATGAAATAACAAACCGAAACGAATCCAACATAAATAAACTCTCCAAGTAAAAATGATATAAAACCACACACATGAAAACAGTAGCATATAATTGCAACTTAACTCAAGGTTGGCGATTTTTTGTATACATACATACATAGATCGAAAGACGGTTGGGGTTCGTTTGCACCTGGAAAGACTCACTTCTTTCTCTCATTCTTTCTTTTTTACTCTCCTTCCCCTCCCCCCTTTCCCTTTAAAAGAGTCTGGCCAGACCAGCAGTAAAAAAAAAAAACAAAAAAACACAAAAGAGCGCGCCAACTACGTCACGCGCGCCGATCAAAGGGATACCCCGTTTCGACGAAGAGTTTCAGTATTCTCCCCATCCCTACCTTCTCCACCTCCTTCTGTTTGAATATACACTATAGAATTACAATCCTCCCCCCTTTCCTTTCTTCGAAACCATCATCATCATCGTCCTACGCTACGTTTCGATGCATACCTGTCGCGGATTTTCTCACCCGATAAATCTTTATTTGACAAATGAGTATTATGGTGTACTTGTCTTACAAACACCTATTTGAGTGAGCTTTATTTTTCAACTAAAAAAAATTTTAAATATCATAGAGGAAACTGGAGCTATTGTGTGGAGTTGAATTAAATTCTCTGACTTTTAATTTTATGTGACTTTTATGTCTACAACAATTAAGATGGATTAAAATTTGAAATTGTATAATGTTTAAAATTGTATATCTATTTAATTAAATTCCTTAGTTTATATCTAAACATAATATCCAAACTATTTACGTCCACATTTCTTTTATGTGTAATAAATCTCACATCAAATATTAAAAAATACATATGAAAAAAAAATTAAATTTTAGCATATTGACATGTAGTTCTCGCGTGCGTACATGCCATATACAGTAGCCCGCATGTAGGTATTCAAGCAAATCGAGCACATTGCATATAGTACCAGCCGGCGCGCGATCCTGAGCGCGTGGTCTGCTCTATACCGCGGCCACCTGCATTTTACAATAACCAACCACTGTGTGCTTCTCTGCCCCCCCCCCCTGAATGGTAGGATATAGGTAGAAGGGAGAAAAAGAGAATAATAGGGATGAGTGATATGTAGTGTATATATGTACGTAAAAGCGTGGGCAGCGCTTGCGCGCGTTGTGACGTCATTGAATCAATACTCCTCCCGAGCGGATGTTACACCAGAGATATATTATAGGTATAGTATACCCTCCTCTCTTACTCTCTACGTCATATCTCGTCTCGTCCTTTTCTCTTTACTCTCTATAACTATACCATCCCCCTTTTCATTACAAGATACCTATATACGTGTGGTTGGCCTTGGAATTTGCGATATGTCCTGGCGTGGCTGCGGGGTCTGGGTCTGGGGTAAAGAGGTGTGTCTCTCTCGCTCTATCTATATACTTGAAAATGAAATGGAAAAAGAGGGAAGAGCTTGCAGTTTTGAATTAGTTCTTTTTTCTTGTTTTTTTAGAGAGAGGGAAATATGAACTTGCGTCAGTGATTTACAACCGGTTTTTTGGAATTTTTTTAAATCAACGAGATAAGTATGTGTGTGTTGTTATCGGTGAGGTATATAAATATGAATTTTTTAAATTCGGCTTATGGTTAAATATAGAAATTCAAAACAGTAGTATAGTTATATTTAGGTGATTCATAAAAATATTTGGAGATGTTTCTCTTAACTATATAAAGTAGATGTGGCCCGGGACTGGTCAGACAACTTTTTTTTTCTATATTTTATTCATAAGTAATTTTCAACTTCAAAGTTTTTTGCAAAGATTTCTATTTAAAATAAAATCAAATTTATTTCTTCAAATAATATTTTTTGATTTAAATTAATATCAAAAGAGACAACAAAAAGTTGAATGGCTTGATCAATGTTTAAATAAAAAGGTAATTAAATTTATTTACAAGATTTCATTAATAAATTTTGAAAATTAAAAATTTTCCAAAATAAAATTATTGATCAACATTCCTTTATAATAATTGCTTTTAATATTTATTATTTAAAATTGACAGTACCATACATAAACTATCGAAGACAAAAAAATAAAACAAGCAACCCTTATAAAATTGTTAGATTTTCAATAATCATACCGTAAGTAGTAAAAAATATAAATATTCAGACATTAAGTAGATAAAAATTGTATCCAATCAGACAAATAAATTAAAAACAAGTAGAACAAGTAAACCGCAAAAGTAAATTTTCTAGCAAGCAAACAAACTACTTATACAATTCCTTTTCTAATATAATTATAAGTTTTGGAAAAATCGAAAAGAGCTAACCGTTGGTAATTTAGATCCCTAGAAAAATCTCATTAGCAACTAAAAGTAAAACAAACCGTCAGCCGATTAATCGTATCTTATAAACATCAGTACAAACAGAAAGTTAGTAGGAAAATGCGACGTTATAAATCCGTTAAGAAAAAAAGTGTCGCTACCTACTAGCCACTGACCATATCAATTTTTTTTCTCTCTTTCTTTCTTTCTCTTCACTCTATCCTAAAAAAAAATACTCGCAGTATAAAATGCGCACAGTAACAAGCTCGACAAAAAAAAACACACCCGCAGCAGCAGCAGCCCATGTTATATTATTCGTCTTAGTATCGTACATATAATACAAGAGTGGCGCGCTACGTTTGACATGCAAGTGCATATATCGCAATAACACCCACACACTGCAGTTGGGCAGTAGTATATAATAGTCGGTGCATTCACACAACGACAACGCGAGAGTTTAGTGTCACCATTTAACAAAACCGTGTCTCTTGATAACATATACCTATATGTATGTATATATGTACGTGTGTGTAAATGCAAAGTTTTCGCGACAGTCGTTGTCTTCTTTTAGTGTGCAAAGCGCAAGTCTCCCTCTTTCTCTCTCTCTCTTTCTCTCTCCATCAGTGTTAATACGTCAGAGAGTGAGAGAAGTTATAGTGAGTGAAAGAGCCGCCCATTTATAACGCATTGGCCTTATAGTTAGTTATAAGCTCACTGTATCCGCAACATATGCGTCTTATCTATCAAGTAAAATCTGTCTCTTAACATCGGTCATATAATATCAGTAGAAACAGACAAGAAAAGGAAGAATACCGGCAGGGAAGAGGGAATCCCCATAGGTATATATAGATATATACAATGTATGTACAATACATACATATATAGAATCGACGCTTCCGTCGCACTTTTCTTTCCCCTCTGCCCCGCACCAACCTCATATATATAATACCGAGAAAGGAATTGGAAGGAGGAAAAGAAATAAAAAACAGAATCGAGAAAGAGAGAAAGAGAAACCAACCAAACCCTGGTTATTCCGCCGCTTTGCTCACTATTGTAAAAGCGACGGTGACGGCTCCCTTGATCTCACTAACAAAACCATCGGCCCTTTATCACTCTCGATAGCAACAGTTCATACCTAGTTTATAAACCAGTATAGCAGCTCAATACCTACAGGTGTACTAAGTTGTAGATTCTAAAGAATAAGCGGAGAATCAGCTTGCAATTGGAGTATTTCACGCATAGGCACGCCCGATATTCCGAGCTTTGGTGCGGAATGAATGCGCTTTACGGCAACTCAAACGCCAGCAGTCGTCATCGCCTTGGATACCAAGCAGCAGCAGCAATTCTTCTAGTCTGTTAGGTCAAGACCTCTTCGAGAAGGTGGGTAATATGTATATCTATACGTAAATACATACATAATACATATAAACATATACATCTGCCAATGTCGTTCATTTGCAATTCTCTCTTCTCTATCATCCCCCCTTTTTCTTTTGCCAAGGCTTACCTGCGTATATATATATGCTACGTTTCGCTTCGCTAACTCGACTTTAATGTTTACGCTTGTTTTTTTTTTCAGTCAGACAACTGCGCGCGTCGCAACCGTTGACAAGTGACAGCAGCAGAAGTATAGCTGAGGGTATCGGCTATTTGATCAAAAACCTGGGGAAACCTCTTCTTCGCGAGTTTATTATTATTGCTTAGCGCGTCTGATAATGTTGACGCTCACCGAGTCAGAAGGCAGGAGGAATGCGGGTGAGCGTAAACGGGCTAAGGGCAAGAAGAGGAGTAAGCACGACAAAGGACAGAAACGTGCACTTCTCACAATCGAGAAAGACATCGAGGATAAGGATGA
This sequence comes from Leptomastidea abnormis, assembly GCA_030522805.1. Taxonomy (NCBI): domain Eukaryota; kingdom Metazoa; phylum Arthropoda; class Insecta; order Hymenoptera; family Encyrtidae; genus Leptomastidea; species Leptomastidea abnormis. The sequence goes on along the minus strand of JAPYZE010003275.1, from coordinate 9,263 downwards.
CGAGCTGAAAGAGGAACTGCAGATTCACGAGCTTATGCCTGTACCCTATAAGCCCGAGGACCATGAACATGCACTTACTGCAACCGAGGTCACCTTTGAACAGGCTACTGTTTCCGAGCAAGACTGTCAGTCTGTAGTTCCCATCACCTGCATGGAAACCGTACCCAACAGCAACAAATTTGTGATTATAACATTGCTGGAGCCGGAAGCTCAAGGTATAACTGGAGAAGAACTTCTTAATGCAGAGGAGATAACGGGTGAAAATGACAAGCTTAAACATACAAAGCTGCAGAAAAAGGTTATACTGCTGCACAAAATTGATCCCCAAACTACAACTACTATACAAGCTGCCCCAGAGCCAACGGCTAGAATTATCAAGGAGGAAAAAAATGAATTTGATGGGCCTTTAATGACCATTGACTTTAGTGACTTTGCATCGTCAACAACGGAAACCAAGGATCAAAAGGATATTGGCAATTGGATTAAAAAGTTTCCTTCGCTTGGTTTATTTTATACAGAGTCTGGAAAACCTTATGTTAAATGTCCATCTTGCACAGCTATGTTTTTCAAAGCATCTTCTTTTGAAAAACATGTTTCTTGTCATTTGCATAAACAGGATGAGCGTTATGTTTGTAACTTTTGCAAATTTGATAATGAAGATCCTAATGTTATATTTGATCATCTACAAATTCATGAAGATCAATGTGAAATCTGTAATATAAATTTAACAAGAAGGAATAGTTTTAAAAAACATTGGGAGATCTCAGAAATGTCAATGACCTTTACAATAAAAAGAGATAAATGGGGCAGATTTGTTTGTATATTCTGTAAGCTTGGTTTTGATCTGTGTCACCAACTGCAAAAGCATTGGTTTAAACATTCCTGCAATTCTCGCAAAACTTCTCAGTGTAATAATTGTTCTGGAATATTTGATACTGATGAGGCTTTACAAAATCATGTTTGTTTAAAATGTCCAGTATGTGGAAAAATATGTGACAGTGTACATCGATTAAGATCACACACAAGATATGAGAAACATTATTTATATTGCCAGATATGTTCATATGAATTTATTCTGGCGGTTGATCATGAAAAACACATGGCTCTCCATAAAAAAGTTTACCAGACTCACAAAGATTATGCTCATTGTTTGGAATCTGAAGACAAAACATCTTTTCAATGTGAGATTTGTGGAAAAATATATCACACTATGTCTTGCTTGGTATTGCATATACACGATGATCACAAAATCCCAGATGCCAGCAGAACTATTGGTGAAGATGAACTAGCTCGGATTGGCCTTTCTGAAGTTAAAGATGGAACTACTTCATATGACATTATAACGACTTTAAAAGGTGAAGTAGATTTTGAAAGAGCATGCGAAGAAGTTTTAGAGGCCCAAGATGACAGAACATCTAAGAAACCTGACGGTACAGGAGGCAATGAAGGTGGAGAGCAATGTGAACCTGTTGCTCTTTGTTGGAATAGATATAATCTTGAAGAGCAGCCTAGTGTTAGAAAAACTACTTAGAGTTATGCTATTTCGTTAAATTTTTAGTTACATTTTTATTCTTTCATTCTATGATTTGTTACATAATTGCGCAGCTGAACCAAAGCGAAGAAATGAGTTGACTCTTTGCTATACAAACCTACCTACAATAATGGGACATGTGCATTTTTAAGACTGTAAAAGAGCTTTCGAAAAAAAAGAAAAGACACGTAAATAATAGGCATTGTAAAAGCGTGTATATATTGCGTTTTTAAAACGCAGAAGTTCCTATATATGTTTATAAAAAACAAAATCGTTAAAAATTAAATTATTCAAAAAATTATATAGAAATTAGATGAATTTGATTTGATTTCTCAATGAAATCGTCTTATTCGAATTTTTTTATGGTTTAAAGGTTTAAAATTATCAATATTGTAGTATTCACTACAATCATATAAAGATAATATTGGTTGCAAATGAATATGTGATTGTATAACTCAACAAAAAAGATGGAGGCAAATGTAAATAATTGATGATTTAAAACAAGTTCAAGGAACTTGATAAAATTGTTCGTACTATATTATATAAATATATATAGATATTATATATAAAGTTTGTTTATCTTAGGTTTTTCAAAGGATCTATGGAAAATAAATAATAGTTGAATATAATATCGCTTTTTCTGTAATGCACATCTTATGCATTGGCACATTGGTTGTCTGGAAAAATGCGTCCTTGGTAGATAATCTTGCACTTGGATTATATTTGTAATTACATCTAAATACATAGTCTGCAATTTTTTTTGAACTAAAATTAAGATAAAATGGAATATAAATATATCTTACATAGTCTCTTGTATTCAAAATGTTTCCCCCACACAATATGCCCTGTATACCGAAAATGCAATTAAATATTTTCTATTTACATATATATCAATTTTATTTAAACAATTTTTCCTTTATTTTATAATACAATATTTTAATGCTTATGCAATATTTTTACTTGTTCTCACTCATTCCCGCAGCACATGTCTTATTTATGATACTAGCATAAAAATACAGCCAAATTATTTTTTTACATACATACTTTCTTATGCATACATAAAAACTGGTACTTTTTCATTCATTCATTCTCTTTTTTTTCGGCTAAAATGCCATTTGCCAGTCTTGAATTATACAAATTTGATACCTTTTTTTTTTCAAAAAAAAACAAAAATTGCACATTTTAAGATTCATTAATTGAATGAGATTTATCATATTTATAATACTTTTCTTAATAAAAAATAGATTAAAATAAAATTTCATTATAATTTGTTTAAAAATTAAATTTTAACTTCTAATTTTCCTAAATATCAATACAATTTCTTTAGTCTTACGTTGAAAACACTTATGACATTACAAAAAAAAAGATTAAAATATCATCACAAATTTATTGGAAGTTGCTTAATGTATAGCTACAATAATAATTCAATCATGCTCTAAAACATGATCTAGACAATGGCAATTAACGTATTCTAAATAATATTGAAATGCAGATCTTGTAAATTCTAAAAATTAATATAAAAAAATATTTGTTCAAAATTTTTGTTTGAGTATCATTTATGTAAATAGGAAAAAATACTGTGGATTTTTCAAAATTTATTTTTCGTAGCTTTTATGGCAAATTGCATTTACAATGTCCATAAAAATCTGACGTACACGTTCTGTATAACATTCATTACTCAGATTTTTTTACAGACTAGATAAAGCTGAATACGTTTTGATAAAAAGTAATGATTTTATATGATTTACAAATAATGTAAAAGTTAAAAAAATTGAAAATTTACAGTATTAAATAAAATATTGAAACTATATTTTCAATTAATGAACTAAAAAATTGAAAACATTGTTTAAATAATTTAAACAACTTAACATAATCATCCATAAGTGAAGTGCACTATTTTTTTTATTGAAATGATATAGTATAAAGTGATTTTTAAAATATAAATAAATTGATTCCAATAATTAATTAAGCATTAAATAAATTAAGAATATTGCAAAATACTTAAACCATATTATGTGCATCTATAAATTGAGCAGTGCTGAAGATTATCTCAAAGCTAGATGTCTAAAACTTTTTTATGAGAGATCTATATAAACTAATTTAGATACAATTTGAAAATGTGATGTTTTAATTGTTAAATACCTAACATTATAAGTTATATTTTTAAAATAATGTTTTACAGCAGTTCATGTTTTGGTCAGTTATACCTATAGTGACAAACAAACAAACAATATATTAATATGTATGAATGCAAAAATTAAAAAGATTGTAATCTCATAACAACATTAAACTTTTCAACTTCAAGATACAAAAAAGATAATATACAGCACTGATTTGATCAACTTTGATTTAACTAATTTAAAGTTAAATACAAATTAAAAACTTGTTGCTTAAGAAATGTTATAGTCACATTGCAACAATTATTTTTCAACTACAGTTATGATTTTTTTTTTCCAAATCATGTGTTCATTTAAATTTTCGCTCGATTTACATTTATTTTTTGTACAGCTACATCTTTCACCATTTTACTTCTTTAATATCTTTATCATTATATCATCATCATTATAGTCGACATCGACTCTAACTTGGCATAGAATCATATATAATTATATACAAATCGACGAAGCACGAGTATTGAGAAAGTAAGTTTGTACGTTACTTTTTTTCTGAAATTTAGTATAAATATTTTTGTTACTAATAGTAAGTATTTAAACAAATGAATTATTTTTCATTTTCTATAACGATTAGGTGAATATTTCTAATAAACTGAGCACCTCTAGATTGTGAAGAAAACTCGGAATTTACGTCGATAGTTTATCATAATTAAAAAATCTCTTCGTCTAATAAAAAAGTTCTTACATCCGTCGTACGACTATATTTACAAAACTGTACAATCTCTCGCCGCGATATTCTCCTCCTTTTTTTTAACTCTTTGTACGAATCTTGTTTGGCTTTTCTCCTTCGCAGCATGATTTGACAAATAATAAAAAGAAAGCAAAAAATTGTATTCAGCAACCAAAATCTTGTTCATTTTTTAATGAGATTTTTTGATACCAAATGCCAATCAAAATAAATATTTTTCTTTTTTCATTTCCGTATTACATAAATATATTTGATGATCTAAGTTTAATCAGTCTTTGCACCTCAAGATAAATGACATAAGTACGAGAAATAATTGAAACCAAGTAAAAACAAATTAAAAAAAATAGTGGAAAGAATAATACTTAGAATGTGCGAAGGAGAATTTTGGAGTTTATTGACTCGTTACCGAAAAAAAAGATAGAAAAAAAAATTAATAAGCTTAACGGAAGAGTTTTTCGTCGGTGTGAGAATCTTCGATGAGTATGTGAACTTGGCGAAGTTCAAAGGCCTAGATCCTTGTTCTAAATTATGTAATAAAAACAAAACACGCAAAGATGTTCGTTCTTATAATTATTTCTTTCTTTCACCCGCGCACATGCACACTTTTACCGTTCTCGCACTCACGCTCTGCGTTAGCACTAAATGCACGTCGACTCTGGATGCTGACTGCTTGACTTTCGTGTCTTTTTGGGCTCCTTAATAGTCAGCTCTTGTGAGGGCCTGCGTGGACTACCGAGAGTAACAAGAGCCGATGCGACCGCAAGACCCGCGCTTTGACCTGATGGGGTGTAAGATTCGCCGCCGGTCGGCAGTCTGACTAGTAACGAAAGAACCGCTGCTCTGTTGCCGCAGCAGGGCTCCAAAGCTATTGGGCTTGGAGCATCCTAAAATAAAAATAATATTGATTTCACTTTTCATTTTAAATTGAAATTAAGATTATAAATTAATTAACGCTAACATGCTTAAAACAGAAAACCTTTTTCTTTTTCTTCTTGCGAGAATTATTTATTTCAGCATCATTGCCATCAGCTTCTGATATAATTGAGTCTCGCCTTTCTATTTCTACGAGTACTTGGCTAAAAGCTCGATTGGCCATTTGCTGCATTTCTACAAAAAGGCGTTGTCTTCTTCTGTACATATCATATTTTTGTTTGATCTTCCAAAGGACCGCCGCCACAAGCAATAAAGCAAGAAAGCACCTGTCAAGAGGCATATAAAGTCTATTTTACAAGTGAATACTGCTTGTGAATTGAAACAGCATTGTTACAGTAAAATAAAAAAAATATTCTAACTATACATAAAAAACAAAAAATAGTATTGATAGTAATAAAGATTTTATCACTTTTACTTACGTAGAAAAAGTTATAAAAAATTGTTGCAGATTCAATTTGGAATATTGAGAAAATGAGATCTGAATCCATAGTGGAGGATGAAAGTCGTAAACGTAAACGTAAAATGTTGTGAGTGTAATGTTATCTTCGTTGCCAAAATGATAATCAGCTTTACTGAAACGATGTTTGTAAGTTAAATTTGTACAATTAGCTCCTAATAGTAAAGGTTTTTCTGGGCTGTTTGCTTTTTTGATAGTGATATTCATTTTGGCAATGACGGAACACGTTATAGAAAAGTCAGCATCTACATCCGGTTTTGATGGAGAATTTTTAAAGTTTATTGCTCTGTAATGACGGTCTTCCTTTTTACTTAAATTAAATGTAAACTGGTAATCAATTGCCAAGTCATCTAAAATATTAAAATTTAAATAAAATTTATCAAAATAAAATAATGTTTTGACATTTATCAATACTTAAAATAAATAAACTTACAAAAACATGATCCCCTGTTAGTAGGATCCCCATGATAAAGTCCACTTGTGTCACACCTTTCACAGTGATCACCTATGATACCTTTCGTTGTACAAAAACACTTGCCAGTTTCGCTAGTGCAATTCGTCGCTTGATCGTTACATGAACAAGCTGTGCAGAGAACAATCATTATATGAAGTACATGTATTTAAATAAATAAAATAAAATTATATTGAATTTTTAAAACTTACCCTGACAAGTTGCGCCATTGAGGGGACTTCCATAATAACCAGGTTTGCACTTTTCGCAATGAAATCCTTGTGTCAAGTTTCCACATGGTTGTATGCATTCACTGCTATTTGGATAGCATGTACTATGTCCATTACATTGACAAACTATAAAATAAATTTGTAATTTAATAATCAAAAAATATATAATTCTTATGTTACTGTTACGCAAAAATATACATACGTGGACATTCAGTAAAGTACCACCGTGAAGTAGGACACTTATCGGGACTACGCGAGCTTGGTTTTCTTGCTCCACCAGGCAAGCATTTGCCTCTACCTGTTCCCGAGCCATCATCACACCAGCCACAATCTGGGTCCGCTCTACAACTTGAACAAGAGTTGTGGGCACTACACCACTCATTACTAGTTCTAGTTATGCGACATTTATCGTGTGTGGTCGTCCATTCACGACATTGTCCGTAAGGAAAACTCGCTGGATAAGCATTTTTATCAACGCATCTTTCAGTGTTTTGACACCAGATACACTCGGTTTCGGTGCAATTGCGACACGAGGTGTACTCAACGCAGGGGCTCCGACAGATGTCCACCGGTGATCGTTGCGGTTGGATCGTATTGTTCGCGCTCGCCTTAAACACATATAATCATAATTTCACTTTATTATTTATATACGTGCAGTAATGAAATAAAAATTGTATTTTTTAGACACCTCCTAAAGTAAAACAACAAATAATAGTAATACTTACAATAGCGATTTCGGAAAGAGGCTTACACCTGTCAGGTCCATTGGACCAGGACCAAATGCAGTTAGGATTGCTAGAGCAAGCTTGGCAAGTGTGCAGCTGGTAACACTCGACACCACTATGGGCATCGCACATTGCCAAACTTTCAATTGGTCTCAAAGAAGGCGCATTAGCTATGTTCCTGCAGATTTCATGGGAACAACTTTTGCCACACCAAACGCATTTATAGGACGTCTGCACGCAGGCAACACAGTCGGTCAGAAGTTTGCAGAGTTCTTTATGCGAGGTCATACCTCGTGGTGGAGTTTCGTCCATACAGCGCATGTACTTGTCATCGTATAGGCTGTCATCGGACAGTGAAATACCACGAGGTAGCTTTGTCAGGGATATACAAACGTTTTGTTTTTTATCCCATACGCATTTTAAACCTATTCTCGAGTTAAGGCATTGGCTGTGATTTCTCAAGTGCTCGCATTTACCAGGCGTATATCTAGGTAAATAACAACAAAAAATTAATTAAATTAAGTTTTAACTCTCAGTTATTTGGTAATAAGTAAAGTGTCATCACTCACTTGATCATATCAGAAAGCATTTGGCCGTCGAAACCTCCGTATATGTACATGGACGAGCCAAATACCGTAGCACTGTGGCCATATCTTGAAAGATCAGCCATCTCTTTGGGCATGGTGTACTGCTTCCAAGAGTCGCAAGTCACGTCATAAGCTATGGTATCTGCAGAATAGCATCTAGCACCGTAGGAGTGCAAGGTATCGTTGTGAGTGTTACCACCGAATACAAGCATGAGACCACCATAAACAAAGGCAGCGCTGTGAAAGAAACGCGCTGAAGGTGCGGCGGTGAGTAGACGCCACTCTCGTCTGTTAGGATGATAGGAGTAGAGTCGATTCGTCAGAACCTGAGTCACTTGGGACTCGGATACGTAACCACCGTAGACGTAGATGAGATTAGTGAGAGGATCGTGTGCTGAACTGTGACCATAGCCACCTTTTACAGGAAAACCAGTTGTTTCAACGACCTGCCATTCTCGTGCTCCAAAATAGTACTCCTGTACGTTGTTGAGATAGCCATACTGTGGCGAGTGGCCAAATATCACTACCATCTTTTCCTTCTTATCGTGGCTCTGAATAAGATTGGCGGTATGTCCAGCAACCTGCAAAAGCCCAACAAAAGACGTTAACAAGATTCCTTCAATAAAACCATTGAAATAAAACATCCCTTTTTATTCTATACATACCCTAAGCGGTCCACACAAGCTCTTATTGTAGCAGTTATCATGCACGGTAACGTTCTCCCAGATCTTAGCATTGACATCGAAAGCCCACACTTCATTGGTAACACCCGAATTATCAATGACACCACCATACATGTAGATCTTGTCACCGTATAGTACACAGGAATGTCCGTATCTCGGCTGAGGTTGTTTACCGGTAACACGTGGCTGCTCCCATACGTTACCATTGTAGTCGTACACGTAGATCATTTTTGCACGCTGAAAACTTTCTCCACCGACGATGTAAAGGGAATCGTGCCATACTACAGCACAGTGACTTGCTGAACCTTCTGGTGCTAGGTCTATGTAATTTAATGCCTCCCAGTAGCCTTGTTCGTATGTCTGATTGCAATCCGCACCTTTAACGATTTGATAAAAAAAAAAAGAGTCGTTATAATTTTTGGTAAATAAATTTTTTTGATTGATTTTTTGTTGAAAAAAAAATTGGATTTATTAATAAATTAATCTCTCAATATTTAAGCACTAAGTTATTATGCATCAAGTATTACTTTTTATTCAAAATAACAATTTTCTAAAAAAAAAAAAAAGATTTATCTTAAAACCTCAAAAAGCTTTTGGTATTCCTCGCACTGTTACATTTGAAATATACTACCACAAGTCGTACTAAAGGCTACATATATATGTATAAGAGACAGAGAGAACGATGAATTTTCTTAAACGGAATATGAAAATACCGCGGGGAAGGGCTTCTTTAAGTTTTCTCAGACTAGAAAAAAAAAGCGAGCCAGACGGTATTTCATTCCTTAAGCTCAACTATCTTTCTCT
>JAPYZE010003274.1:0-21814 GCA_030522805.1 Leptomastidea abnormis | reverse complement strand
CGTATGAGCATTTGTAGCGCGATATTGCGGAAAGGTCCAATTCGCCCGCAGTAAGCCCATTTCGGCAGTTAGACCATCGACCCTTCTTCTTCTTCTTCTTCTCCTTGCTTGCTCTCTAGCGTATTATAATCCATTGAAAGGAAGGAAGGGAGGTGGTCTAGATTACTACTGTTTGCTGGCAGAAAAAAAAGTATAGTAGTAGATCAGAAAATTTTCAAAAGTTTTTCGATAATGTTAATGTATAACGAAAAACTAATAGAAATATACTAAGATTAGAATAGAAATAAAGCTGGTAGATAAAGCTCAAGAGACAAAAAAAGGTGTGAGATATCCCAGGGCTTTGACAGGGTCAATTTTTGATTCGGCGTTTGCTTTCATGCTCGAGCACGTGCGTTTATATAAAGGGCATTTCTCCCTAAATCTAACAAAATTGGTCGGTATTTCCGTGAGAAGTTGGCGATGCCATTGAGTTGTCCAGTGATGGAGCTGTTAAGGGGCGTTTATTGGCTACTTTGGGGCAGTTTCTATGCGCGATACATTGTCGCGTCTAAATAATACCAGATCGATGAAGGCGGGTGAGAAAGGAAACAACGACGGACAAAATTGTGGGTGTGAGTCGAGGATATAACATTTTCGTGGCATTAGGTATTACAAGATTGAACATAAGAGAGAAAGTGAGAAAAGAAAAGCTAGGTTGAGAATTTTTTTTAAGATAAGTATGTGAATACGTGTAGTTACTTCGTGGGAGTTGAGTAACTTTAGTACATTGCATCTCTTTCCTTGAGCTTCAATTAGATTTACGATCGTGACCGATACCAGTAGTGATAATTATAATGGCAACAACGTCCGAGGGTCGTAAAAATCAAAGAATAGCTTTGTTGCATACATTTCTTTTTTTTTTTTTTTAAAGAGAAAGAGACGATAAGTGCACATGTACGCGGCCTACTTACGTTATTACGAGGAAGACTGTAATTGTTACTCTGGTTCGCGTGCGCTTAAATATTCCCGATGAGATGACTACGTTGTTATGGGATATGGCAGTCATGACAGTCGAATGCCTCGTCATGCTGACCAGACTAGCAGAAAGCCGACAGTGAGTAATTTGCATGTACGACGAGAAAATTACTCGAAAAAAAAAATCATCTTCTGTTGTTTGTTGCATCCGTTGTTGTATAGGTACATATCAAAAGAACTAACACAATGGATCATTTTTGTCTACACATGAATTTAATTTTCAAAATTATATACTTCTTTTTTTGTTGTTGCTAAAAGTAACTATTTTTATTCAAAAAAATAAGCTCGACAGTTGAGTTATCATAATTTGTTTAGTATACAACTATTTATACGTGCCCAGATCAAAATAATCCAACTCGTACAAATAACCGAAAGACTTGTATATGTCACACAAACCTCGTTGTCACTTAACACCTTTCATCCTTAGTCATTATTTCGTTGTTAACACTCTTGCACGCGTCGGTCTCTCTTCGATGACGACTATACGATGAAAGCATAGCGAATCGCGCCGAAACAATGACGTATTATAGGACATACACATACAGGAAAAAAAGAATGAGTGAGAAGCGTGGCAAGGCGTCTGTATTATTATTATATTCCTACGTCTGCATCAAATGCGCGTCTCGTCGCGCCAGTCACGATGACAAACAAGAAAGTCGACGAATTAATACACACACGCAGAATCGCTTCTATTGTGTAAAAACGGCCGTTTAAGAGACACGTGCGTCTTGCCAAAGCCACCACCGCAGCAGCAACAGTGGCTGGAGTTCTGGAGTCGAAAAATAGGGGGACGACGACGAAAGGCTGCGAGCATGGACAAAGGGTTGGCTCGCTCTTCGCCGTCACCCTTCATCTCTTCTGGCTTGGCCAATTGCGAGGATGAGTGAGAGAAAGAGAGGATAGGTTGCAGGGGGGATAAAGAGAGGAAGACGAGCGAGGGGTCGGTAATACTCATTCGGATGTAATCGCGCTCGCAAAACTCCATCACACTTTGCTAATAGAGCTGAGGCTTGGTTGCTGAGGGAATTGGGAGAGTGAATGGGTTTCTGCGAGCTTATACGTTGTGCGTGTGGGCTTTATGCCCCTGTAAACGGCTCTATGTTAGGCTTGGGGCTTGGTTAATCACCGAAAATGTTGCAATAATATATATACGAGTGACGTGGGTTGATTTTATTTCTTTTTCTTCTTTTATTTTAACTTGTAGAGCTGTTTTTCTTTTGCGTTTGTTTGGTTAAGCCAATTTGTTCGATGCAAATAAGATAGAGAATTACTTTTTTGATTTACAAATTTTTGTTGTAGGATGGTTGTTTTTTTAATATTTTATGAGACAAAGTAGAGAATCCTTTATTTTCTAGATAATTTTTTGACTTTGTTATCTTTTTTTCCTATCTAGCCAAAAACTAAATTGGTTTTTAGATTTACAAGAACCATTCGAATAAAATTGTTTTTTTTTGTACATCTTTATGAAACTTTCGTTTTAATATTGTCAAAATTTGGCGCCAAAATTTCATTATATTTTTTTTTTCGATATTTTTACAGAATATGTAATACAAAAATGTATTAACAGTCGTAAATAAGATAGAGAAAAAAAAATGAAGCAAACAACATAAAGCGAAACCACAATGTTATCCTAGATCTAAATTACGATTTCAGCTTGTAGACGTTGCTTATTTCCGTTCCGAACAAAACAATAAACAAAGGAAAAAATCTATTAAGAACGAGGAGGGTGGCGATGTGAGAGAGAAATAGGGAAGGGGGTGAAGAAGGCAGAAAGGAGGAGAGAAGGGAGAGAGAGAGAGAGAGAGAGAAAGTCACGGTGAAATATTGATTGTAATTTGGACGAAACATGTGAGCCTTCGCGCTTTCAGCCACCACAGCAGCTCTACGCCAACACACATTTCTTGTATGTATAGTATCCCATCGTCTGTGTGTATGTGTGTGTTTGTGTGTGTGTGTGGGCTTGCTGAAAGCGAGTGACGCAGGTGGAACCGCCCGATCGGAAGATTATTGTGGAAGAAGCAAGCCGGAAACCAGTGTGGGACCCCAGCCGACACTATACGAGACCTCCTTCATCACACGTCTGCCTGGGATATAGAAGCGAACGCGCATTTCGTATTTCTACTACGCCACAACGTACGTAGCGACATTTTTCTTTTTTCTTTTTTGCTATCATGCATTTTTTTTTTCATTTTTTATTTGGTTTTTTTTTTTCTTATCAATTTCTCTTTCAATGTTTTTTAAATTTTAGACATTGGTATTTTCACCACGTATTCTTTCGATAAGTTTGATAAAAATGTTTGAAAATTTTAGGGGATGCAGGATAGAAACGACAGGTGTGTACGTGTAGTCGTATAAGAGTAGCACACTAGAGTTTTTCAAAAGAATAAATTTTCGCCTGAATTTAACGACGAGCAGACCGAGCTTTTATATTACGTCGTTACGCTTTTTTCTCTCCAACTCTGTATCTCAAGCGCCATTATTTACCGCTTTGTTTTTCTAAGCGCAGAGGCAGCATACACTACTATAAGAGTAGGTATGCGTGTGTGTGTGTGTGTGTGTGTGTGTGTTTGCGAAAAAAGCACCAAGAGAAAGAACAGTTTTCTCCGAGGTTAAAAGAGAGAAAGAGACTTTGGCGAGCTTTTCCAATGTGGCGAGCTTTCGCGCACGAGGGGGGCGTTGGCCAATCCCCGGGCAGAGAAGCAGCAGCAGCAAAGGAGCGAGGGCACGTTGGTAAAGCGCAGTATACCGGGGCGAGATAATCCCAGTTAATGATTGCCCGGACAATTACGGCACCGGCCCCGGAGTGAGAGAGAGAGATGGGAAGCCGGCGATTCATTCTGCCGTCGACGCCCTTTATTGGCATAGCCCGAGCTTCTCTTACTCTTCGCGCACCTCTTCGAGCAAGCTCGATTCCCCGTCGTCCACCTACCTACACTACACACTTGCACGCAATCAGCAAAGTCCTTATTTATTTACGATTAATTTGTTTGGTCTTGATTCCAGCTGATCTATTAGTTTCGATACAGAAGCAAAAATGGTAATCAATGTCACAACTTTTAAATTAAAGCTCGTGAAAAGTTTAAAAATTTTAACTTTATGTTTATAAGGGATGCAGAACAAGCAGGTAAGAGTATGCTTGAAAAGTTTCAAGTGAACTAAAAGCTAAAACTATACGCTTAGACTACGACGCATTAGAGATTACTCCTGCTGAAGTTAATCCAGTCGTAAGCATAAGCATCGCGCATATAGGCGATCCTAAAATTCCGGATACGCAAAACTATAGCGAAAGCATCGTCCACGAGAAGCCAGTGGGTACATTGCTGTTGGTATATGAAGTAAATAGGCTTTCAGCAAGCAAGAGAGGGAGAGAGAGAGAGGGAGATAGAGGTACGAGGATGGCTTAGTTGCCGCACAAGGATAGGATGGCACACCTGTGGAGCAAATTTACGAAATGTTTACGATCGTCTCGGCGTCTACCAACAGGGTCCCTCTACCTCTTCTACTCTCTTGTCCTCCCCTTCAGACTATGCAGTCCATGATATCTCCTTGTGCTATACCGTTATTCCGTTTCCTCTACACAATGTGCTCCTGTGACATTTGGTATTATTACGATGACGACGACGAACGTAGAGAAAATGTCGTCTTGGGAAAGTCGAATATTGAGTGCTTTATGGTGACTATCTAAAATTTTAAGTTGTCGTTTTTGGTAGAAGTAACTTTTTTTTACTGCTTTAAAATATTGCGTGATCAATGGGTGTGTAGATTACATGTATTTTTGGTAAAATAATAAATCAAGCATCTTTCTTTTCTTTAATTTAATGTTTGAAATACTTGAAAACGTTCATACGTAATTTTACCTGGCCTATAACTAAAAGTTTAAAACGATTTAAAACGTTCCAGACTTCGAAGAATGCCACATTTCATCAAGGCTTGATTAAATTTTTCTCGATTTGTCCAAAAAGTAATAAAAAAAAAAAAAATTAGCAAGGACTTTTTCGGTTCTCATCTGGTATTGAGCACAGTTAGAAAAACTTTTCTTCCAAAAAATGGTATAAAAAAAAACCAGAAAAAACAAAAAAAAAGTAGAGTGTAACGCGCGTGAGGGTGAAGAGTTAGTGGGTAGGTATATGCAGGAGGCCTTGGGTTATGAATGCGCCCAATTACATCTTAAAAGTCGTGCTCCATTAATTTTCACAGCTGCTGCCGCTGCTTAATTGGGAGCCCGGCTCTCCTGATAATAAACCCCTGAGTGTAGAGTCGCGCGCGGACGCGTGCTACTGGCGCGAGGGAGCAAGAGATGGGGATAAAGTGAAGTAGAGAGAGAGAAAGATAGAGAGAGGAAGGGGGGGAGAACTACGTGGTGGTGGTGGTGGCGAGTAGTATGGCGTTTACGAGCTCGCGGAGTTTAGGGTGTATAGGCAATGTTCCATTGACGGCTGCTGTTGCTGCAGCAGTAGTGGAGCTGGGTCCACCATTTCACGTCATCGATCCACCGCGTGCCGAAAAGCATGCTACTGACGGCTGCTGGCTAGACCCGGCTCTCGTTCTGATTCACGGATCACACAGAAGCGTTTAGAGTTCTCTTTCTCTCTTTCTCTCTCTCGCTCTCGATTCAGCAGCGCTACGACTTTTACGACTCTGACCTTGATATCCACCTCTTGTCCCACTGACTTTGGCACGCATTTTCACGAGACTGACACTACGTTGATGCTGTTGGGAATTTAATCTATCACGTCATCTATGGAAATAAATCTCATGATAAAATAAAATTGAAATTTCAATAAATTTTAATTTTTTTCAAATATTCCACAAAACGCAAGTAAAATTTTAAAATTTTGAACAATTTGCATAAAAAACAATTTGTTTGTATTAAATTTTTTCGTAAATCTAAGTAAGGATATCTTTCGTTTTCTTTAATCTTCTTAACTCACGATAGCTTGAAGTGATACATAGGCACATCGTGTTCGTCGAGTCATGTGTCATTGGCTCGCTCTCAATCCAAAATACGCAGACCATCGTTCGATGCGTGTACAGTCTGACGAAGCACGCCGCTCGACTACTGTAAGAAGTCGACTTCAGAAAAAAGGGGAAAAGCTAGTAGGAGGGTAAGGAGCAATGGCCCATGAACCACCACCACAAGACGTAATGACGCGGCTCTCCTTTCAAAGATTGCATTGCCTCAGAAAAAGCTTAGCTATATGTACGATAAACGCACACACTCACATCTAGCGCACCCATACCCTACTTACAAAAAAAAACTTACGCACACCAAAATTTTCCTAGTATAAATGCACACTAACACTCAATTCATACTCCTGGTTCTCGAACTTTTGCTTAAAAAGCATTAGAAAGAGAAATTGAGAAAAAGCAGCAGCAGCAAAGAAAAGAATCGATACGAGAAACTCTAGCATACAGGCTAGCTATACTAAGAGAAAGAGAGAAAGCTATAGTATAGGGGTTTTACGTTGAAATACGGTCGAGAAAATAATGGGCTCTCTCTCGATACCCAGCAGATACCACAGTGCTCTAGCTCGACTGAGTCCAACCAGCAGTAGCAGCAGCAGCAGCAGCAGCGTGTGTTTGTACAGAGTTTAACTCACTCCTCTTTCACGCTTCGCTGCCATTCTCTCTTCTCTTCGTCGTCCTTTCTCTCTTATACGCGGAAGCAAAATTACCATGACCACCGCCAGACTGCGCGACCTTTTAATTGCTCTCGGCCTCGGCGATTCGTCTCGGTATGTATAGGTAGCAGCCAACCTGACACTATGTTCTGATCTGAAATTGCCTTTCTCTTCTTCTTCTCCTTCATTTCTTTTTCTCATTCCACTCTTTATTAGACAAATTACAAACGATCGAATTTCGACGGCATCTAGATGCTGGATAGTCTGTTTTATAGAGTTTGTTGCCGATTTCCGGAAGGGCTGTCCAAATCAATCGGGTTAAAGTTGCTGCGAGATATCGTGTCTTGGTTCGATTTCAGTGCGCTGTCTTACTTTAGATATTGGTTGGGATCGCTTTTAAAGTTTGACAGAGGTGAGGTCAAGTTGCATTTACTCTTGGCGCACTGTTCGTTGATCTGTTTCACTTGCACTTAAATTGGTCGTGGAGTATTAAGATTATTTTTAATTCTGTTTTGTCTTTGACTTTTGTCAGATTTAATTCTTTTTTATGAAAGTTATTTTTTTATTGATTGATTAATAAATTAGTTCAGATAATTACAAATTGACATGAATTGTAAATGAGACAAAATGATATAATCTACATAGATTGTAGTGAAAAAAAAAATATTATCCAAAATCTGAGATATGAACAATAAAGAGATTTAGAAATAAAGAATTCAGGATTTTCTGTTGTTGTACTCGGCAAGAAGTACAATAAAGTACTCCCTAGATCCAATAAAAATGAAAAATGACTTGGGTTCCCTATCTGGAATTAAGTAAGAAAAGAAATAGTCTTGGTCCACGTCCGCATACCTTGGGGCGACTTCCAAACGACTCGCAGGCGATCGGGTCGAGGAAAAATTTAAGGATTCGAGAGAGCAAAAAGGGTCGCCAGGAAAAGGAACAAGAAATAGAAAGGGGAAGGAGGAAAAACGAGAAAAAAGGGAGGAAATCCGTATCCAGAAGCATTTCATTCCTTAGCTATCTCTCTCTTTTTTTCTTTTCTTTTTCTCTTTAAGGTTTAGAGCGAAAACGAGGTATGGATGAAGGAAGATGAGGGAGCACTGAAAACTTTTTAAACTGCTCTGATTCGCTTTTCCGAAAGTAATAGATCGGCGAAAATGAAGGAGAAAGCCAGGATTAAAGAAATAAATAAGACTGAGAGCTGTGAAAAAGAAAAAGAGAGAGAGAGAAAGAGAGCTTGAGGAGATGGAAGATATGGGAAATCCACGAAGAATAAATGAAAGAAAGTCGCGCACCAGTGCGACAGATAAACAAAGAAATTAAGAGAGAAAAAAGTGAGAGGGGCGGGGGGGGGGAGTAGAAAAAAAAGAAGCTTAGATGGGAGGCGCGTACGTCCTCAAAGTTATAAGAACCAATTTAAAAAATCGCGCCGGCAGGACGAGACTTTGCAAACTCTCTTTTTCTCGAGCATGAAGCAACTGCGAAAGTAAACGGGTAGAATATACAGAAATAAAGAGAGGCGAATGCTTGAAAGAGAAAGAAAAGAGAGAAAGAGAGCGAGAGAATGTGAGACGATGGGAAAAACGCTCTTCTCCTAAGTTAAATCCCGGAATTTTAGTTAAAAGAAGCAATTATAGAGCAGAGCCGTGCGAGCAGAAAGATACGAGACAGACGATAAGGAAAACTGATCGTCTTACCTTCTTTTTCTTTTTTTTTTTTTTTTTTTGTTTCTGAAAGTGCACTAGCGCCTTTTAAAGACAGCAAACTTTTCGCAGCTGATTTTGCTGCTGCGTAGTCCAAGTTAGAAAAAAGTAAAAAAAAACAATAATAAAAACTTTTAAGTAGTTGCGTCATTAATTTTCATTAAAAAAAAAAGATAGAAAGAGAGAGAGATAGAAGAAGAGATGTGGTAATAGTTTGTAAAAAATATGAAAAGTAGAAACTGAAAATTTAAGAAAAAGTTGGAAAAAAAATAATATTGACGAGACTGTGGTTATTACGTAAAAAGTATAGTTTACGAAACCACAAAGTAAGCGAAACAAAGGAATATCAATAACCAACTTTATATTCTCATACTATTTCATAATGCAGGTATTTTTCGTAATCTCCAAGTAAATGTTTTTTAAAATTGACAAGTAAATTGAAAGAGAAGCAATAAAGTTTAGGTATTTTGGACATAAACTATCACACTTAATTTGACATTTTGAATAGAAAACTTTTTTAAGCGTTACTATATATGCTTTGCGCGTTATAATCTATAGCTTAAAAATATTTAATAAACAAAGTGAAACCTACTTTCAGCTACTTAAAGCTTTACCATCCATCGAGTTATATATTACACAACAACGTCGATATATTTTTCAAAATTTACATTAAACTTTGTGCTTTGCCGATACCCTCGACGGCAAGATTTCCCAAACGTGATATCCATGGGTGGCTCAGTTGTGAAAATTCCCGGGGATCAATTATCGACGAAAGCGCGCACACGGATATATAATGCGGCTGAAGCAAGAGAGAGAAAGAGAGAGCCCCTCTTTACACCCTCCTCGTCTATAGTCCAGCAATCCGCATTATTGCAGATTCGGTCTAGGCTTGATGGATGTTAGGTCTGTTTCTCAATTGCTTCTACCTCTCCCTAATTCTCACCCCCCTTGCGAGTGCACCCATACCCTTACTGTGCATACTAATGGAAGGGGAAGTATAATACACACAGTGTAGTCCTAGCGACTTGTTATTCGGAAAAATAGAGAAGAGACTTCGGCACCTCGTCGTCATCATCATCATCTCCTACACCCTGTATGGGCGCCTGGTTACGTCTTTTTTTCCCCGTTTCTCTTTTTTTTTCTCTCGGGGGGCTAATGTGTACGACATCGGAAAGAGAGGCTCGTGCTCTCTTGCTATTGGAATAGTAGCGTTGAATAGTCGAAGAAGGGTGTGTAGAAAAAGCAATGAGACGCGCGAAACGCGCACGTGTAAACTCTCACGCGTAAACATTGGAAAGGCAGTTGTGATGAATTTTTATGCGTTCTCCTCTGTCAGATGGTTCTCTTTTTTTCTGCTGGAGACGAACTAATGGCAAATAGTGATGAATATGGGATATGTAGGGGAGCGAATAGTTGGATATGCGAATCGCTATGATTCGTACGCATTGCAAGAATAATGAATTTTTTAAAATATTCTAGATAAACTGTAAATTTGTCTATTCTTAGATTTCTTTCTTTTTAGTTAAATTTTAGAATATTTTATAGACAATCTAAGATTTGTAATGAAACATATATTATAATATAACTTTGGTAGCGTATACCAAGAATAACTGTTCAAAATTGTTAACAAAGAAAATTTAACATAGCAGAAAGAAAAGAAAAAAAGAGAGAGAGAGAGCGGTTTAAGCGCCGGGAGTGGCATAAAAACGTCATGGAATAAAGTAGAAGCCACGCGAAATAAAACGAAAAAGAGTTGGCGGAGGAAAAGAAGAGGAAAAGCTCATATCCCAGAGAAAAAGTAAAAATAAAAAATAAAAGAAAAAAAAGCAAAGAAAAAGTCTGTTTTCCACATAGCGTAGAGAAACAGAGAGAAAAGCGAGACTCCTTTCTGGAGAGTAGTAGTAGTAGTAGTGTGGCTGCAGGGTTGTAGGAGATGAGAGAGTGTAGGAGAGAAGGAAGCAGGCAGGAACGAAAGCTTGCCGAGTGATGCGTTAAGAGCAAGAGAGAGAGAGAGAAAGGAGAGAGCGCCTCTAGCAGGGTCTGTATGGAAATGTTGGTCAAATATATCATTCCGGCTTGACAGTGCAATTCTCTTATCTGCCTCGCGCCGCCTGCCTCTCTTGTGCGCCCGCGCACGGAGCTTGCCTCTCTCTCTCTCTCTCTCGCTCACTACCGAAACCCCATCTCCTGACTTACGCACACGTACACACGACTACAGTTTCGCGTACACACACACACACACACACACACAGAAACATGCACAAATACACACAGCCCCCGAGTATACACAAGTAGAACCTCGGATCCGAGGGTGAAAGCGGGAATGGGGTGGATCGGTTGTAAGGAAAGCGGTAGTCGGGGAAAGCTTTCTCTCTCTCCCTCCCCGGACGGGTAGCAAGAGAGGACCGATAGAGGATCTGCAAACACGCTGTGTGCCGCTATAGCACAACACTCTTCCTCACCTGCTTCTCTCTCTCTCTCTCTCTCTCACTTTCTCGCTCGTAGTTCTCCTTCTCTTGGTTTCTCCTCCCTCACATTCTCTGGGTTTGTACCAGTAGAGCAGCTAGCAGTAGCAGCAGCTTTCTCGTCTCCTGCTTGCGCTTTCAGCCTCGTCCTCATCTCATCCTCTATTTTACCTTACTGTCCTTCTCACACACTCATCCCCTCTTTACTCCATATATTACTCTCTCACTCACTAATGCAAACGTACGTATATGAGCCAGTGTGTGCACATACGCGAGGAAGAGAAAACTCAAACAATTCCGGCTTGGATGACGAACTGCTCTGCAAAATAAAGCGAAATGCTATTCTTCGAAAATACGCTAAACAGAGAAAGCTTCGTGGGTCTCATATGTGGTAACGAGAATTTTTCCCACTCATCTCGCAATTCAATTCTTTTATTTCTGATACCTTTTTAACATAAATTTTCACATTTCCATATTTTCTCTTAATTAGTATTTTTATTCAATTCAATATTTTCCTTCAATTTTTTCCTTTAATCATACCACTTTAATAATACTTTATCATCCAATTCTTACAACAACATTATATACCCCACATCTTTGAAATCAATAAGAAATAACTAATTCAACAAAATTGGTCTGAATAACTTTTTTTTTTGTCGGATTCCAAGCAGTCTAGCAAACATTTACGAAACTAACTTCCTTTTCGTAAACGCGTGTATCTCCTACTTTTATTCCCTTATGACTCGTCTTCTCTTTTTCTCTTTTCTCTCATTTCCAGAAACCCTGCTAAATCACTGCTATATAGCTTTGGCGTCTTCACGCCCGAGACACGCGCCACCGCCGCCAATCCTCACACATATACACACATATATATAATACACTGAGTGAGAGAGCCGAAATAACGTGTCTGGGGGTCAGTCCAACAGGCGGGTCTGAGCTTATTGACAGCTTTATATACGCGGCTACTCCGTTGTTATTGCAAATTCTTCACGTTCTTCTTCTTCTTTTCTCTATATCTCTCACTCTCTATCTTACCCTGATGCTGAGCCATGGATTTCAACGCCACAGTTCATCTTGGCTTACACGTGTCATCGTCGCCCGAGCTATATCTGTCTTTAATACTTTGCTTGTGATTTTCTCGTGTCTTCTTTTACTCTACCCGTTCTTTTTTCTCTTTTTTATACTTCTAACGTTATACAGATAAAAAAAAATGAGACAGAGCATGGCTTATAGAAGATAAAGAAAAGCGACATAAACGCGAAATAAGCGAAAATCAAGCTATAAAGCGAACTGTAGAAAAAAAAAGAAGACCTGGCAGTCTTTGAGTAAAAAGGAAAAGTTATAGAGAGTGAGGAAAGAGGAGTGCACTATACGTTGCAATTTAAGGATACTCATACACATAGTATACCTATGTATGAAAAAACGAAAGACGAAGTAGAATAAGACGGGAAAAGAAAACAGACGTAAAGAAAAAAAAGATAAGGGGATTCCGACCTCGAGTGAAGAGAGAGAGAGAGAGAGAGAGAGAGAGAGAGAGAGAAAAGAAACGCGTGCGCGGGCACTCGAAGAAACGAGAGAGTAAGTGAGTGAGAGAGAGAAAGGAAGAAAGATAAAGGAGTAAGAAAGATGAGATTCGAAGGCAAGATAGAGGAGCAAGGAGTCTGGCTACTCTCTTAGTTGCTTCTCTCTCTCTCTTTCTCTCTCGCGTGCTCTGGCACTTGTGCTTCTTGTTTTGCGTGCGCAAAAGAAAAGAGTAGGTGGAGAGTAAGAGAACGAGGGGAAAAAAGGAGCCCTCCGGCCAATCGCGGAACGGATGCTGCTCTGGTGTGTTATCGTCGCGATGCTGCAAGTTGTGTGCCACTACCACCACTACTACTACTACTATATACGCCGACGCTGGAGCCACGCGAAACAATACAATTTAGATAATTAAACAGATATCGTCCACCCCCCTCCCCTCCCATCCCCTGCTCTCTCTTTCTCTCTCTCTCCCTCTTCTGTACAAGCATCCTTCTCTTTCTGTCGCTATTTCTCTACTACAACATACCCCCCTCTCCCTTCCACACTCTTTATCCAAACTCTTCGTAGGCTGTTAATGCAAAACAGAGATTCGTATTTTCTCGAGTCGAGTGTATCTACTTCTCTTTGCTGCTATCTGTTTTTACTTATTCGCTTGTGTGTACTTCTTTAAGATAATGTTGTATGTGTATACAGATATGTATAGATACAGAGTTCGTTGCATATTTTTATTAATAGCAATAGTGCATGTTGTTATAACTTTATTTTGTTTTGAAAATTGATTTTCTATCAAATTTATATCGAATTTTAACATTAAATTTATGAGAATTATATTTTTTATATTAAAATAGTTAATCGGATAAGTTGATGTAATTTGCCTTAATTTATATTATATATTATAAGAATATAAATGATTCTTTTTGTCAAGGCTAAATTCTCTTATGAAAAAAAACAAAAACTTAAGAAAACGAAGAGCACAAAAATAATTTTCTTACGCAGCTCATAAAGAAGTCCCGCGCACGCATGAAATCGCGATCGCAGAAACGCTGGACTTGCAAAAGAAAGAAAGAAAGAAAGAAAGAAAGAGAGAGAGAGTCGAAGCGAGACTCTTGGATGTCTCCGGGCGATAGCGTCTCGTGGTCTGATAACTCGATCGCGCCCAAAGAGAAGCAAAGGTATAAGAGTGGTGGTATACAGGTAAAAAGGAGAAGGAGGAGTAGTCTAACTCGAAGCTCGCAATATCAATTTGTCCATCTCGACGTCCTGCTATCGCGTCAAGGGCGAAGAGTATATATGTATATGCTCTGAAGAGAGAAAGAGAGAAAAAGAGAAATGAACTGAGAGTTGAGATGCATAAATGAGCAGAGTCATGGTTTTGTTCCAGCTTGTCTTTTTTTTTTATTGGAACCCAATGCGCGCACGTGTCCTTGTCAAGAGGTGATCGCTCTATTTTTGATCGGACGTTTATATATAGAGAGATATATACGCGTGTACCTGTATGAAACAGTATGAGAATTTGTAATCACGTAGTGAGCCTCGTCATAATTCAAACTCTCAAGCAGAGATTTTGCCTACATATACCGACAAGGAGAGAAATTTCTTTGGTAAACAAGCCTAATGAAAATATACTGCATTAAAGTAAATCATTTTAGTTATTTATATGGTTAATTGCGCGATTTTGTTCGATCACGCTAGGTATAAGCTAATGAAAAAGGAGCAACGATTAAAATTATACAGCTATGTGTATACATACATAGATATATATGCGTGTCACAGAGCAACAAATGCTTATGTATACGATATAATTTATCGTATTAATTAAACGAACAAATTATCGATAACTTCACGATAAACCATATCAGCAGACGATCGATCTCTTTCCAATTTCTTACATTTTTTTATATATAAAAAAATGTTATTTAAAAATACGAATTTATGATAATGATCAATAATTATTTTGTAAATTAATCAGTTGAATATTAAAATACCGGATAAAATCTCCAAGTGTTATATTACTATCCACGTCAACGAGCTAACGATTGAATTACATGCGAAAAATAAATATTTACACGGCAGCTAGAAAGTCTGTAATGCCAATTTGTAGTTGTAATTGTTAAATACACATTTGCGCATAAGTTTTTCGTCGATTTTCATTTACTTAAAATAGTAAAAGAATTTCATACTCGTGATAGAACCTTGACGTCAGATAAGACAAGAAAAAAAAAGAAGAAAGGAAAAAGAAATAGCAGGAGTCGGAAAAGAAAAAACACTTTAAAAATAAATAAATAAATGCAACACTAGAAAGAAAACGAACGGTTCAAGTTTGCCGGGACGTAAGAAAAAATATAATGACACGCTGAAGAAATAGAGAAAAATGAAGAGCTTGCAGTGGTACATACATGTATATATTTATATATAGGTATACAGATACTGGCGATATTATCTCTCTCCTCGTGCGCCAGCATGCACATCTTTTCTTTTCGATATACATGCACGCCTTCGGAATAGTGTATGCGTATACGCACTTAGTCTTATAGACACGCATGTATAGGTATATGTATATATGTACGCGCCGGCGTCACTATATATAGCGGGTTCGCGCGCCACGGAAAGCAAAAGAGGAGGATGAGAAGAAGAAGAAGAAGGAAGGGGGGATGTGGATGGGTTAGAGAAGAGAGAGCCCCTGCCGAGCACCGCGTGTGTTAATTTGAATCGGGAGAGATTACGCGAGGACTCCCTGTCGCGAGGAGGCAGCCATTTTGTATCAAAATGTCGATAAAGGAAGTGCCGTAGTCCCTCTCTATACCACTGCTGCAGCACACCGCAGCCTCCTTCTCTCTCCGACAGCATACCTACTGGAAGTGGCTGTACTCAACCGTATAGCTCTCTTATTCTTGCATATTTCCTATCTCTCTTATACTTGCCTACAGCGCGATCGCTCATCTGCTCGTCGGCTCTCGCTACTCCTGCTGCTACTCCTGCTGCAGCGCAAGAACGAGAAGAGAAGAAGCCGCTAATGGCCCCGGAGGAACTTCTTTCCTCCTTTTCCCGCACCCCTTACTTTTCTGCTTGTGAGAGTAGAGGGTATATGCTCACTCGCGCGCTCAAGTCTTGCACGAAAGAGAGAGAGAGAGAGAGAAAGCTCAGACACGCGGAATAAGAGAGGAAGAGAAGGAGCACAAAGTATTTTATATGAGGTATTACGGTAAAAAGAAGAAATTCCCAAAATTATTTCCCGGCCATTCGTGAATTGAAATGAATTTAAGACGCGAGCTTGCATTCGCTCTCTTCCTCTCTCTCTCACTCGCTTTGGATTTTAATTGAACGCTTTTACTGTTATTTATCATTCGATTTTATATTTATTTAACAAAAACACTATATATGAGTTTCCCAATAAAATATCACGCTTTTTTCTCTTTCTCTCAAATTCAACTATACTTTACTTTTTTTTTGTATTATTATTATTATATTTATTTTTATTTTTTGGCTTTCTACAAACAAACAAACAAATGACGAGACAGAGTCGGTGAGCGAGGCTGCCGCGGCAAAATGTGAGAGTGAGTTCCATTAGCAAATGCAATTTTCCGGATTTCTTTCTCGTTCTCTCTTCTGCGATACGCGCACTGATTTACTTTTTCAAAAGTGCGCACGTTGCCATGAGCAAGAGAGCAGCAGTAGCAGTAGCAGCAACAGCACTACATATATACGTTTTTCCCCGAAAATCTAATTATTTTCGCGTATCATTTTTCATACTGGCGCCGTTATTTGTATTTATTGCTGGGAATGTAGAAAAACAGCGTTGAAAAAAAAACAACAAGGCAAAAAAAGAGGAGAGAGGGAAGAGAGGAAATACAACGCGTTATATCACGGCCGACATCGTGTAATTCTACTCGACTTTGCCGTATAGTGGTGGTACTGCGCGACTCTCTCTCTCTCTCTCTCTCTCTCTCTCTCTCTCTCCCACTCTCTGCACCCCATAAATATCTCTGAATCATCGTGCTCATGCTCGCGCTCACAGCATGTGTATATATGTATGTATGTATGTGTGTATACATCCCTCTCTGCCTGTGCATACAGCATTCTTTCTTGTAACTTATCGGCGAGACTCGTGAGATTCCTTTTGAGAAATCTGCCGATTCCTATCGAAAACAGTATCAGCTGCTTGCCTTCTTCTTCTTTTTCTTCTTCTGTACGAATGTGTAAAGGCTATTTTTAGAAGAGGTGGTATCAGGTTGAAGTTTGGTTCTGATGGTCCTTTTATAACGATATTGCGCGTTGATCAAAATAATTCGTGTCGTGGTGTGTAGCATATTAGATTTTCAAACATTTTATGTTCATCCCTTTTTTGTTTTGATTTAACGAAATTAATTTAAATACTTAATACGTTAAATTAAACTTTTACAAAGTATAAAGTAAAAGTATAGTAAAAGAAATAGAAAGAAAAAAAAGGATAGTAAAAAAGTAGATTTGGAAAAGTGTATCACTTGTAATACAGCAAAGACAATCAAATACTCATCGGTCTATGTAGGATTATTTGTCCCAACGGAAGACGGAATGGACAAACTGCCTGCGGTGGCAGTAGTGCCAGCGGCGGCATCTCCCTTTCTATATCTCTTCCCGATATACATTTTGCTATGGCATGATGCGCGCACGTAGTGCAATACAAATGCAACGATTGTTTGATGCACGGCCGATTAAATGATCGCGCGATTTTGAAGGATAGCCCAGCAGCAGCAGAGTTATCCCCTATGCATGCTACCAACCAACAGCACACCCCGACGCCGTGTGTATTGTTTGAATTTACTATTGCACGATGTGTATACGATGTCAAGAGTTTGAACAACAACTTGTACAACCTGTGTAAACTTCAGGAAATTGCGATGCACATAAGCGTAATGCTGAATTAAAAGTCTGGTTTGATTTTGATCTTTTGATGGATTACGATCAGACAAATTGTAGATGATATTCGCGTTCGTTTTTTTTTTTTTTTTTTTTATGCTAAATTTTGACAAATTTTTTTTTTCCTATTGATGTTTTCCTTATGTCGAATCGAAATTTTATTTATGGGTACTTATATTTATGACAGGATTGTTTATAATCAATACCACGTTATTGTATAAAAAAGGATAAAGAAAAGAGAAAAGAAAAGGAGGAAAAAAAACATAAATTAAAGCGTATCTTACGATTATAGGGCATTTCATTTTCGGAAGGAAGAAACAACGATGGCGAATCGTTATATATATATATATATATATATATATATATATATATATATATATATATGTATACGTAGCTGTTCTCCCCAGCGTGACGAAAGAAAGATACGGGAGGGGTCGCTTCGACTCGCTCGCTCGTCTCTATATACGAAGCATCGCTTCCGACGGAAAACCGCCCCCGATTGAACAAGAATACCAAACCTCTCTCTCTCTCTTCCACCACCCCCCTTCCCCACCCACTCCCCTTGTATTTTCATTGTGCTCATATCCATTCACGTGTTTGCCCCAAAGCCTACTTCGATGTATGTATATACAACCTCCCCTTTCTCTATAATGCTTTAAGCGAATGATCCTACACGTGTTGTATGTGTGTGTGTGTGTGTTGTCTTTATTTTTTTACCCCCACGTATTCTATGACGTAATGTGGTTTTGAAAATTTCATTTGATAAAATACGCTTTTATATTACGTATCATCAGCTATACTTTCTAATTCCAATTTTTTTTTTTTTATCTTGGCCTGTGACTTAGCTAAAAATTTCTTTTTTATTTGACTGGTGTATACAGACGTGAAATTTGAACGGACTCACCCACAGCTGATACGATTAAATTAAAATTGATCGTCTCCGTCACTTACCTGCAAACAAAAAAAGAAAAAAGAACATTAGTATCTATTGCATAATATTAATACTGTTTTAAATAAATATTTTAAGAAATAAAAAATTTTAAAAAATAAAAAGAAACAACAGCTCTTATAATAGAAATGCTTTTCATTGAAAGCTATATTGCTTTTATTATACAATAAGTAAGTCGCAACGAGAATAAAGGGTGTCCTCGTGAACATAAGCTAGTACACCTCCGAACAAAGCGGAAGCATCGAAAGCGAGTTGTCTCTCTTCACGCTTATATAGCCTTCGTTACCTCCAACTCGCCTTGGTAATCTATCCACGCGTACATCTCCACCCTTTCTGTCTTTTTCTTTTGCATCGAGCTTTCTCGTGCGATCACTATACACTCTCGTCCTTCTCCCTTTCCCCCCTATATATCTTTCACGTATTTCGTTGCAAATTTATCGCGGCTCGCGAAAAATATGAAAACTGGTTTGCCGCCTGAGTGGTCCAAGAGTCATGCTGGAGGAAGAGAGAAAGAAAGAAAGAAAGAAAGAAAGAAGGTACGAGAGATGAGATCTCGTCTCGAGTTCCGCTGCTCTTACTGCTATACCCACTGGCTATGGGTTATAATGTGCGTGAACTGACCAAGAAATCGCGAAGAGGATGCAAGTATGTGTGGATGTGCTTGTATGACTGGATATATTCATAGTAAGTCGCTTATTATATGTGTGTGCTTTTGAGCTGGTTTATACTTATGTTTATGGGGTGTAGTGTAGAAAAATTATTAAATCTAGTAAGATTGGGTTATTTTTATTGATGGCTTTGATTATCCTTATTTAATATCCTGATAGAAAATTATAATATTCTTAATATTTTATTAAAATTTTATATCAAATTGCTACTATATACGCTTGAATTATTCCCTTCTTTATTAAAAAGAAGAAAAAAAACAAATAATAAAGAGTTGAAAAGGATAAATATTAAAAATTGCAAGAGACAGAAATCGCAAATTACACTTGCAGATAAAGTTGAGAAAAAAAATTTTTTGGTTAGAGCTACAAAGTTTAATCTGATTCAGCGGTGGTTTATATAGTTCGAGGATTATATAAAATAAACTTGTATGATAAATGAACAGCAAGTGTTGCTTGCCCCTATCTTACAACTGAGCCGTGAACGCTGAGACTGTAATCGTACAATCTCTCGCGAAGGAAGCATAAACATGTTCGAAAGACCCGTAGGTCAAGGACAATCATATTTTTGCATCGCAATAATATTATTTCTGAACTTCTGCCAAAAATATTAATCTTTTATTTTATTCGTAATTTTATCAAATATTTTGTTTTTTTCTTGTGTGACCTACTTCTTACTGAATAAATAAATAAATTAATATGAATATTCCCAAAAAAAAAATAAAAAATCCAAAATATTCTATGAATTTAGAGATAAAAACTTTTCAAAAATCCTGAAAAGATGAAAATAAGAAAATTTCTCTAATGCAAAGCCATACTTGCGTAATTTTAAATTAAACCATGACGTTTTCAAATTAACGTTTTTACTCTACTCGCTCTCATGCCACTCGCTTTTCGACATTGCTTCAAGCCACGTTTCCTCGCATACCTTCTCTCCTTATATACCGAAAGCTCGCTTTTCCAGTGGATGTAGAGGTAAGGGGGGGAAGGGAGAGAGAGAAAGAGAGGCATCCGAGAGCAAACTTGCAATATTACGGGGCGGAAGCTTTTTCGTCGACGCGCGAGCCCGGGCAGCCGCGTAATTTAGGTACCGGGAAATTGGTTTTCTCGACAATGAAATAGAAGAATGCGGCGATGCGATGGGCGAGAGATCGCTCGCGCGTCTGCCTCGACGGGATGTGGAATTAAAAAAAAAAAAGAAGAAAAAAAAATGAAAAAAGAAGAATAGAAGAGGTAATAGTGGCAAGTAAGAGACGCGAATTTCAAAGAAGGGCTCATTGTATTTCTCGATATCATTGAGCTATTCCAAAGAGTATAAAGTGCATGAGCAGTGCAATGCACGTCCTGGGAATTAATTTCTCACATGCTTTGCGAAATGAAAAAGCTATTGTTCGGTTATTTAGTGAGACAAGTGAAAAGACGAACTTGACAAGACGTTCGCTAAAGACGTCCATAGAATAGGTATACGTAAAGTAGAGGTAAAATTTTTTAGTTGGACTTTATACTACTTCAAGTGTATGTCTCAAAAAATTAGCCTATGTTCTTTGCAAAAGGGATAACAGAAAAAAATGATACTGTCAGTCATGCATTGTATAAAAATTTTTTAAAATAAAATCTTGGTTGAATAATTAAATAAATAATATTTTCATAGTTGAATCAACAAACCATCATTAATACATATATAGAGGTATATAAGCAAAATGAATACTAAGTGTATGATGCTTTCAAGAAAATATATACGCAAAAGAAAACTTTGCACTTTACATTTTCAATATTATAAAGTATACATCTACTCACCAGCATTCTATCAGAATCTACTCGAAAAGCGCGCATGAAACTATCTTAGAATTAAACGAGTACGCGGCTTACAAGCTTCTTCCATTAAGAATACAAAGTATTATAGTTCATAAATTAAAATGTATATACGTCTTATCTTTCAGAAGCGATTAGCGTTGAAAAGTGCCTCAACCCCCTAACTCCCCTTTCCTATTAGTTCTCCTACTCCTTTTCTTTAGCGCGTAAAAGCTAAGGTATTTCTGTTTACAAAGTGGCTACACGATAAGAAGACCAACCACTCTTTCAGCTCTTTTTCTTTTTTCCTTCTCGTTAGAGAAATACAAAATTATCAACGATATTTCAATGACGATGTGCGCACACACACAATTTTTCCCAATATCCATATGCGTTGCAGAGTTCAGTGCAATCAAATTCTCGCGAATCGCAAGATCATTTTTCCTCCTGTAATCGGCTCATAATTTAGTTGTGCGCAAGCGAGAAACTAAAATCCAGCAGTGCGGCAAGCCAAAAAGAAAAGAAGAAAAAACGCCGCTCGAATTCCACTAGCGCGCGATGAATAACAAAGTACGCGCGTACAGAACCACGTTGAACTGGGACGAGCAAAAGAATTTGCAGATAGGCGTACGTACACATATATTCGCGGATCGAAATAAGATTGCGGAAGTAGAAAGAGAAAAGAAATGCCAAGTCGCGATACGCATCGATGCCTGCTCAATTTTCTTACTCCTATTCCGTTGCCACTATCCGAAGTCCATCATTCTCAGAGACCATAGCAGTGTGCGATGCACAGTCAAACCAATTGGGAGCTAATTATCCATTACGATCGAATTATCCCTTATAGCTGATGCGTGCAACTTCCCTTCTGAGCTTTCTACCTCTTTTTCTCTATCTCGCGATACAAGCGTCGAGCGAATAAGGGATATACCGAGTGAAAAAGAGAGCCGTAACGTAGAAAGGGGGGTTGGGGAGAGAAGTAAAGGGAGTAAGAGGTGAGGAGGAGGAGAAGGAGGAATCGAGCTCGTTCGGTAATTGCTCGGTCGTTGGATCTGAATAAAATACGAGGCGCTACCGGAGAGCTCGCGCGCGTAGTCTTGGTTCGTCTCTCTTTCTCTCTCTCTCTCTCTCTCACTCTTTCTCTCTCGTCCGCCTGTCCGTCCGTCAAGGCCTGCCCCTCAACTAC
>JAPYZE010003273.1:0-18104 GCA_030522805.1 Leptomastidea abnormis | reverse complement strand
ATTCGTTCAAAGTGTTTTTCTTCCAGAAAAATTTTTAAAAAATTTTTTTTTCGCGCAAATTTTTTCTATTTGCTCCTATTCTTTTCACCCGTCGATATAAGGCAGCATTTTTTAAAATATTAATAAAAAAAATTAAATGAAGTGATATGGATTTCCGATAATAACTTTGGTAAAATTCAATAATTAAAAAATGAAGTAAGTTGAAAGTTGAAGTGTTATTAGGAATTTGAGTTGTAAGTCATTGGATAGTGAATTAAATGTAGTTTTTATTTATAAAAAATAATAAAATATAAGGACCGTTTTTTTTAAAACACACATGTTTCCTACGAAATTCCAACCTGCAGATTATAAAAAACGACATCCCTAGTTGTAATTACTATTTTTTGAAACAAGCTGCAAAACGATCGCTTGTGCAATAACAAAAACCATTTGTTTGATGTGAGCAAAATATGAAACAGTACTTATACTATGAAAATGCAAAATACTTTAATAAATGTCATCAAGCAATGTTAAAAAAAAATAGGCAAATTTAAATTTTGATATATTTAAGTATACTAAGTAGTCAAATTAGTGTTAAAGATTATTATTATTATCTATTATTATTGTATTACATAATATTACAAAAGTTAAAATATCACGAAGAATTTTAATTTAATAAAGGAAAATATAACATTGTAAATAAGAATACAAGTATAATAGGTATAATATTAACATATTAAAAGTATGATAAATAACAATTATGAGTGTCTCTACTTTATATAATTAATCAATAAACTTACCCTATATATTTGAAATAACTTACTTTGTAAGATTTGATTAAAAAAATAATTAACTATATAAAATACCTATAATTTTCTGAAGAAATCTTTTCATTTTCTGAACAGTTTCAATTGAGGCACATATTGATGAAGCCACTTTTATTTTATAATTATATTACAATATATCTTTTTCTTACTACAGCAATAAACAATCATAGATTGTACCAGTAAATCTCATATTATGACAAAAAAGTTATAACTTTTTATTCACTTTCAAAATCTCTTTCATAACTTATGCAATTGTATGCAAGGAGGTTCTTGAAGTACTTTTGTCTCTTCAGAAAAATTACTGTGTCCACATTTTTCAGCCTGAAATTGCGTAAAATTTCATTAAAAAAAATGTAACAGCAAATGAAAATCTATAAAAACAAACATTAAAATATATATATTCGTTTCTGTAATCGTACCTTTGTTTTGAAAAACTCGTACATCAAATCATTTCGCGAGGCAATGAGTGTTTTAAAAGCATCACTACCAACGATTTTGTCAGCATGCTTAACAATAAATTCCTTAGATTGTTTTTCAAGTTTCCTCGCTTTGTGACGTTCAGCTATCTCCAGAACCTCGACAACGTTGTTAAAGCTCAGCTTGCAACTGATAGTATCTTCGCAAAGCTTTTTGAGACCCTCGAGTCCATACTTGTCAGCGATGGGTAGTAGATCTACTGCATTCTGGTCAAGATTATTGACGCGACTTGTATAGATGAATCGAAGAACTTCCAGCATATGATTAGGTTTAACGTCTTTAAGTTCTATCAGGCTCAGGCCTGACTGTTTTTTCTTCATATCAAGCTCGAGCATAGCTGCAAACACAGGGCTACGAGCGGCAATGATGGCTCGGTGAGCACGAAATTTTTGTTCATCAACCAGAAAGGTAACGTCGTAGAATTTGTCGTCGTTTAAGAGGCTACCGAAGTCGTTAAACAATTGAGATTGATTCTTGTTTTGGGCAGTTTGTAAATGCGATTCTTTGAATCCGTGTCCGTCTACTTTAAACATCTCTAACTTTATGTAAATTCTTAATTGACCGTCAATCGTCAAAAGATCCAATTTTTTAAATATCTGGTTGTGCTGTGCGAAATTGTCCCAGCCTATTCCATGCCCTGGTTTGAGAATATCGCTATTTTTCGATCTCATAGCGTTCACCATCTCGTCTTTTTTATTCAGAAGAGCTAATGTACTTTTACCGATTACGTTGAATTGGTTGTAGAAACCATAATAGACGTACATGGAAATGTAATTTTTGGTTTCTTCGTTGACACCGTTAAGGTTCAAACGCACGTACCATTCCAGTTCATCGTTAAGGGTAAAAATTGGAGAACAGATGTTTGGATTTGAGCGACATTGGCAGGCGCAAAAATTGTCGAGTGTCCAGATGAAAATTGGCATGTATTTGGCCTGATAAACTTTTCCGACGATCTTGTGTTCAATGATTTTACCTTTGATTGTGAAATTTCTTACTAAAGTCGAGGGTGTAGGCTCGTTATCGGATTTCAATTTTTTTGCTTTTGACATTTTTAATTTGTTAATATATGGACAATATGCTCATTAAATGTTACGCTTGTCGTGTATAGATACAATTTTCTTCAGACAAAAAAACTAAAACAAACGAACAAACATTTTTGACATTAAAATACATTTAAACAATAAGGTTAATACTGACTTAAGAAAAGATATTGAAGTTAAATATAATCTTTCTGGATGCAAAATAAAAAAGTTGATGCAATGAAATTTTGAAAATTAATAAAATGAATTATAATAATACGCGTTCATTTTTACAAAATTTTCTTATTTAAAAATAAGTTAAAACAATACTATATGCTGCACCCGTCAAAATGTGTATACGTATACTTGTACTTTTAGCAAATTTAAAAATTAATATCTTAATCGAAATAACATGAGAAAGTGTTTTTCATATTTGCAAGCAAAAAATGTCTGTTGCAAAGAAGAAGCAGTCGGATATAAAAATTCGTATACGCACCAAGGCTATAAAGGGAGGAATTGAAGAAGCTTCAGCTCATCTGGTTTTCAAAATCAAAATATTTATTTTTTTCTCCTAGATACGTGATATATATGTTCTCACTTCGTCAGTAATACTAAAAAAATATTCTATTTATTTTTGCATAAAGACAAGACACACCATAAGACTTAGGTATACAAAACATATTACACTCAAAGTAAAGATAAAGTAACCTATGTTCAGGATTATAAAAGCAGGAATACTACGATGGGTCGTCAACGTCAAAGCAGATTGAAATCGCGCACAGATAGAAAAAATCTGACAAACACGAAGCGAGTTGAAATTGTTATATTTGGAGAGGCCATTTTCTTAAAATTTTTATAAACTAATAATAAAGTTTTAAATTTTATACACTAACTCTGTATACTTTTATTTCTTGTCTCTGTCTCTTATACATAATTTTTTTTTTCAATTTTTCATGTACTTTTTTTACCCCTTCACATTGAAAGAATCTGCTCCGTCCCCTGTGCGTTTATCTTGTCAAAGCCCCCGGTTTTTTTATTATAACAGTTCTTTCTTTTTTTTCTTTCTCAAAGAGAAAGCTTTATAACGGTGAAAATTTTCGATTTGGTTTTTTGGTTTTCTTGACGTTTTGAAGGTTCCTGAACTCAAAAAATGCATTTTTAGAAAAAGTCTGTATGTATGTATGTATGTATGTATGTAGGTGAAAATAAATGAGCGAGTAATTTATCTTTTATTACTTAAAATTGCGTCATTATTATTATTATAAATATTTAAGATATAAAGACAATTTTAATATAAAATTTTTAATTTATTGTAAAATAAATTTTATTGGTTTTTTAGTAATTTCCATGTGCGTTGAGTAAAACTAATAGAACAATTTTAAGAAAGTTAAAAATTTATGATTAGTCATTACAGCTCCAATAAAGACGAGACAGCATTATGCTTAGATAAACAATTTGGATGTAAAATTTATAATTTGTAAAATTAATTTTTTTGATTCTTTAATAATTTGCATGGGTACGGAGTAAAAGTAACAGAAAAATTCTAGAAAGTTAAAAATTTATGATTAGTCATTATAGCTACAAGATACAGCATTAACCTTGATGTTGTTGAAATTATATTTTTCATCTCGTTTTTTTTGGTTTTCTCATCATATTATCGATTTTAAACATTCTGATAATAATATTAAATAAATTTACTTATCATGAATGATGTATTTAAACACTAAAATATTGTTTTTGCAACAATTATACATTTTGCAATTATTATTAAATAAATAATGGCAAAAATTATTTGTTTTTTTTTTTTTTATAAATGTATCTCTCAAAGGGTTAATAAAAAATTTCTAATTATAAATAATTCGGTATTTGCAAATTAATCGGGTTAGTTTAATTGTTTGGTTGAAACGAGTTTCTCGCTTTGTTTATAATTTTGAATAAATAAAAATGAATATGAATAGTACAGACAAAATTCTTTTTTTTTAAAATTTAAATGAAGTGAAATAGCATTTTTCGCAACAAGTGTGAGAGTTTTTCAATGAGTGTGAAAATTGTCATCCCGATCGTGTGATGATATAACACGTGAGTGTTATTATTATCAAAAACAAAGGCAGGTCGTATCGATAATAAATAAATAAATAAATAAACAAACAAAACATAAATAAATAAATAAATAAATCCTATTCTAAAAGAGAGATAAACATATACTTTTATTCGAGCATTTCTCATTGGCCGATTTTAAAGCTCAGGGGGCCAACCGAACAATTGAAAAGCTAGATGAAAAAATCTGGCCCCTCTGACGTTTAAAGTATATAGGTACGTGTCGTGAAAACGACTAAAAAAATCCGCCCGCGCTATACTGCTAATTCTAATACTTGTATTAAAAAAAATAATTAAATAAGTAATACTTATATATTATATTTGTATTACGACAATACTGCCACACAAAAAGTAAAACAAAGTAATGAATTGGGTAGAAGTCGATTTTCTGCCACACAGTGTAATTATTTTGCGAATGGTATCCGTTATTGTGTCAACACTGATAATGAGTTGTGTTTTGTTTTTTCTCGCCGCGCGTGTCACGTCTGTTTTCTCAAAATGTCTTACATTGTTAATGTTGTTACGTTAGACGTTACGTACCTAGTGTGAATGTGATCCCGCAATTATTTCAGTGTCAGTCCCAGAATCTTCAAATTCTAGGTTTAACTGACATGTTGAGTTCATATGCAAGGATTATGTGTGCGGGACATCCATCTGGAATCAGGAGATCAGGACGTTGTATCTTGTCTGTTATTGATTGCGGGGCAAAGGGTTAATGTAAGTATGCAAGGCTTTATTGAGAATAAAAGATTTATACTATCTAATATCGTTCTGCAAATAAATTTTTCTCTTTCGTGATTTATGTTTATATTTATTTTTAATCGTGGTTAACTTTTTAGGAACAAGCATCTACTAGGCATCCTGAGAATCGGTGTTTAGTTGGAATCGGTGCTGGTCGTAATACTTATTTTCAACAATGGTGAGGTATGAAACTATGTATATTTAAAAATCATAAATTATTTATAATAATTATACATACAAGTAAATTTATAGTTTTAAAAAAGTTGTGTTATAAGCATCGTAAATATTTTTTTAATAAAATTATTATTATATTGTGAAATAGAATTATCAAAGTATTAAAAAAATTAAAATACGTGCTATATTTTAATAAATATTAAATAAAAGATTTTGAAGATTTGAAATTTTATTACCAAATAAGCATATCTTCCTTATTGGCTGTTGATAAGCAAGTAATTTTAAAATATTTGAGATTATTGAGCAAGATGATTGTTAATAAATTTTTCAACTATAAATTATGGTTTGTTGTTAAATCTGAGTTGAGACCAACTCAAAAATTATACACATTAACAAGGTCTTTTAACAATAAGTGCTCTTATAATAGTCTGGGAATATCTTTAAATAAGCTACAGAATCGAGTAACCTCAGTAGGTAGGTGATTTACTATGATCCCCATGCGCATTAAATTCTTGCTGTTCTTTATTATTGGTAATTCTTTTTATTTGCTTTGCTCAGAAATTTTTTTTGTAAATAAATAAATTGTTTTTAAAGGTTCAACTACTCATTGCGTTTCTTTATTTAATAAAGAAAATAATTTGTTTAGAACAATGAGTGACCAATCTAATAAAAATTTAACTGTAAATTATGATGATATAGTAAAAGCTCAAGGTGATAGTAATTTATTAATTATTGATGTGAGAGAAGATTCTGAAATACAAGAAACAGGGAAATTACCAGGGAGTATTCACATTCCAAGTATATATTTTTTAATAAGTGTTATTGATTTAAAAAAATAGTTGATTAAGATTTTACTAGATATACAAATTTTAGTGGGAAATGTTACGAATGTTTTAACAAACTTATCAAATGAAGAATTTGAACAGCAGTATAGCAGAAAAAAACCATCTAAAGAGAGTAAAATAATTTTGAGTTGTCGATCTGGAAGGAGAAGTGAAATGGTACAAGCTGATATTCTAAAACTAGGCTACAAGAAGTATGAATTTTTAAAATTTTAAATTTTTAATACTTTTTATAAATTTTAACTTATTATACTGTTGGCAGTTCCTACAATTACTCAGGAGGCTGGCTTGATTGGGAAAGCAAGCAAAAAACCTAATTTATAGGTTGTATGATAGTTACAAAATATTCACTATGAAGCATAATAATAATTGTAAAACCAAAATATTTTGTAAAAATATTTTCATTTGTTTATTTGCAAAACACTTTTAATTAACTATTATACAATTTTAAATAATAAAAATTTAAAATATTTACAAGTTTTTTTGTTAGATCAAAACAGATATTTATGAATACTTTAATTAAGTAATAAAAAAAATTATTTTTTCTATTTACAAAATATCAGTGAACTAACTTTTGTCAATATGACATATATCACCATTGTCATTATTCTTTAACATTTTCATTAATTTTTGTTTTGCTCTTGAGACAGCTTGTGACTTATCATCTTTTTAAACTCTCCTAAAATTAAGTTTTCTCTCTTCTGTCTTTCCTCTTTACTAAACATTGCAAGAGCCCTCTTTTCATCAGCTGAGTAAATTTGATTTTCTTTACGAATACGTACAGCTTCCATACGGCGATGTCTTTAAAAAAAAAAAATTATTTTAGTATACTTGTTTAATTATCATCTCTATTATTAAAATATTTATATTAATGTAAAAAATATGTACCTGCTACCACTCATTACATATCCAACAGATTCATAGGAAGCAATTTCATCTGATGTCAAACCAATTTCTCCTCTCCTAGGGATACGTTTGCCTTCAGCTACATAAGCAGCCATAGCAGCTCCTTCTCCAGGCAATAAAGCTTTACCAAAATCTTTGGCAGATAGCGTAACATGCTGCTTTTGAATTGGGCCCACAGTTTCCTCTTCTCCACTATCATCCGAGTTGGAGTCTTTCTTTGTTTTTGGCTTGAGATCCACCATGCTCTTTTCAACCCATTCGTCCTCCGATTCTGAACTACTGCTTGAACTACTACTTGAATATTTCTTTTTCTTCTTCTTTCTCTTCTTTTTTTCCTTCTTCATCTTTTTCTCCTTTTTAACCTTTTTGACTTTCTGTAAAAATAAAAATTTGATTGAAAAATCAAATAATAACAGGTTAAGATAAAGAATGTAAATTAACAGAAACTTTCATACCTTTTTCTTTTTTTCCTTCTTTTTGCGTTTCCTGTCATTGACAACATCATCGTTTTTTTTCAATTTATTATTTTTGGCCTTTTCTTCTTCTTCATCTGTGCTGTTAATTTATAGGAAAAATTAGTGATTAATATTAGTAAATATAAGTCAACAAAAAGAATGTTATTTTCACTTACTCTTCCACTCGTGTTGGAGATCTTCCCCATACTCCTTCTATTCCAAGCAATCCAATTTTTTCTCTATCTTTTCTCCTGTCCATATTTCTAAAAAATTATGTATTACTTAGTTTTATGTTTGTTAGTGCCTGTGTAGTGTGTATGTAAGATATCAAACTACACTGGATATTTGTATAAAGATATAAACATAACCTAGAATGCTATTCTGCAATTCTGCTACTGTAAACTTTTAAAGCGCTGTCGCTGGTCAGCGTCAATACTAAAAATTTGCAAAATTTTATCACTACGATCGGTAACAAAGTCTTCTCAGTTATCCGCAGAAAGTCACAAGAAAAATGATTTTTCTTACATGTAAAATTATAAGCATTTTTTTTTATTATATTTCTATAGATTTTAGTAATAGAGTTTTATGTATCAGTCACGTAAATTGAATTTTTTTGATTCGTAATCTATTTTTAAAATTTTTTAGAATATGAAAAAAATAAAATTAATTTTCAATCTCCTTTTTTTAAATTAAAAAGGTACTGAATTACTGATTTTCAGTTACTGATGTTGAGTAAAATTAAACTAAAACGTCAGTGATATTTATAGATATCATTTGTAACAATTAAGTAGGTGCTTAAAACATCAATATATAGTTATTATTAATTTTCTTTTTTATTTACTAGTACTAAAATTAAAAATTATTTTTTCGTTATTCTTAGTCTGAGGGTCAATAAAGTACCGTCCGTGGCCTTTTCATTTTGAATAGATCCATTAAATCATACCTCATGTATTTTTACCTGCTAAATAAAATTTTTATGATGGAAAGCTTTTCGAGTGGTCAATTTTTTGTTATGAACAAATTTTTTAAACAATTATAAAAAATTTAAATTTTTTGTTCTAAATAAAATATTTTAAGCAAAAAATGTTTCTTGCATTTTTTTTTGTAAAAGCCTTTGTTTTTGCGTGATAAATCCATAAAGGTTGAAAAAAAAACACGTTTTTGGTGAATTTTGCGAGTTTTTTACGCAAAAATATTAAAAAAAAATTACAAGAGACACGTTTTCCTTGAAACAATTCAAAGAATCTTTTTTTTTTCAAATTCATATAGAAAAAAAAATTGAAATTTTTTGCATTTGTTTATAATTTGTCTATATAATCGACTGATTTCACAGCAAAACAAAACTTTAAGACCCTAAAATCAGTTTTTTAATTTTGCAAAAAAAGCCATAACTTTTTTAGCAAACATCCTTGCATCTAATAATTGGCTAGCCCCCTTAGTGTTACCCTTTTTTACAGCGTTACCCTGGTAAAATTTGAAGTAAGGAAACTGATCAGTAAAAGTAGCTTCGTACTGCCTTTAATGAAAAGTTGTTTTGACATTTTTCTACTTTCAGAAAAACATTTGAAAGTCTTTTTCAAGTCATTTATAAGTCAATTTAAGCTTATTAAGCTAAAAACGTTGAGATAAAAGTACAAATGTATTTTAATTACTATGCTAAAATCGCAAATTATTGCTATATTATATAAAAATTTATTATTCATAAATTGATAAAAAAAGATGAACGTGCATCGCCAGCTGCACGTTCCCAATTAATTCTTTTTAAAAATTCAAATATTTTTATATTCCAATAAATATAAAAAAAAAGAAAAATAATCTCATACATCTACTACAATCCCTACACATATAGGTACATGTCAAAACCTTGTACTCGTAAGTATTTTTATACTTGAATTCGAACTAACGGTCCGAACCTCTTGGTAAAAGCATTGGTTTTCAGTAAAGGATCGGCTGTAAAGGATAGCAAGAAGAATCAGAAAAAAAGAGAAAGAAATGAAAATAAAAAGTAAGGAGTCAAGTAACAACCTTACCCCCAAGAATTTTGGGCTTTACATGCAGTTACACATCCAAATACGTGCGTGTGTATACGCGTGAGTGTGTATGTATATGCGTATACGTATATAGTATAGCATCTTGGTTTTATCGTAAAAAGCAAGCACGCGCACTCGGCCTCGCTTGTCCTCTAAGCGTTGAATTCCTGAGGAGGAGGAGGAGGAGGAGGAAGTACCGATAGGTAGGGTACCTCTATATAGAGAAGTGATGACATGGGTCGCTCCGCGCTCGGTCAAGGTGAAGAAGAATCCCTTTCTCTCTTCCACATACTTATACGTGGTGCACACGTTTTTTTTCTCTCGCTTTTACTGTACAGCCGAATTACTACCTCTACCACAACCATCCCCCCCCCCTCTCTTCCTCTCTCTGTGTAACCGTGCTTTCTCCTTCTACTGCGTTCATATAGGTACCATCCTCCTTCTTCTGTTTTTTTTCTCTTATTCATACGCATTGCATTGCAGCCACGCGAATTTTATATTTCTTCCTCATCCCACTCTCTTTTTTCTCTCTTTCTATCCATCCATCCATCTTCCCACTGTCTTTCCCTTCGTTTTGTCCTCGTTTATACACATAACTTTCGTCTTTTATCTCTTTCTCCTTTCTCTGTGTCTTATGTAGTATTACATCAGCCTTGTTTATTTCCCTTCTTCTTTTTTAATTTTCTTTCTTTTTTTTCATCTCTTTTTTATTTCCAATAATCCCGTTTACTTTTTGTAACACCAATTTTACGCGGTGATTCTCGATTTCTTTACTTTTAGGCTTTCTTCGTATGCGATTGTTCAAGCTTATTTCGAATAATTGACACTCTCTGTGTTGGTTGGGCAAACAAGAAAAAAGGAAGATTGAAGGAAACGATGAAGATTAAATGCAATTAATTAGGATAAAATCAATGAATTTACGAACTTGCGCATTTCTGTGAATGTGCGCGATCGCACACGCAAATGTGTGTATGTGTGTGAGATTCTCGTATTACCTTTTTTTTGGTATTATTGTTTCTTCGATTTTCTTTTAATTTTACAAAGGTTGTCCTCATTCTCTGCGACTTTGTAGATTCTTGGAAATAAAATTATACCTGTACATATACCAAGCTTGTTAAGAATGTGACGAGTATATATATGTATATAAGCAGTAGTAAAGAAGGAAAGTAAGCGTGTATATGATCCTTGTCGAAGATCAATTTTAATTTCAATTGAATGGTATAACGAAGCTTAAGTGAATTTATGTTGTAATAA
This sequence comes from Leptomastidea abnormis, assembly GCA_030522805.1. Classification (NCBI taxonomy): domain Eukaryota; kingdom Metazoa; phylum Arthropoda; class Insecta; order Hymenoptera; family Encyrtidae; genus Leptomastidea; species Leptomastidea abnormis. Next base: position 7,303 of record JAPYZE010003273.1, on the reverse strand, counting down.
AGATTAATGAAAGACTTTTGTGCTGTGAGGAGCGCACCTTTTGCATTTCTTCATGCGCCTGCCTGCCGCTTGCCGTCTTTTATACGATATAAAAATGAAGTGAATTTTTACTTTGAAGCGCGTTATAACATGTAAGCTGTAATATCGTTTTTATCGCGTTTGAAGTTTATAATGAGGAATTTTTACCAAAGTTTTAGGCGTTTTTTTTTTTTTGAATGATTTTCTTTTTTATTTTGATTGAGTTAATTCACAAACCGATAGGTTTTTTTTGTGCTAATCAAATTATTGATAATTTATTATTAATGATGTTTGCTTCAAATTAAGCTGGCTTTTAAAGCGTTTGTTCGCTTCTGTGTAAACAGTTTTCATTTAATATCGTATTATGATGAAATGGATTGTCATAAAAGCGTTAGTTGAAATAAAAGTGTGCTTTTTAGAATAAAGTGGGAAGTATTATTAATTAAAAAAGACATTTGATAACATTAAATAAATTATACAAATTAAAAAACTTAAAAACATTATAAAAATTTTCTTATTACAAATATAATTCTTTAGTACAATATTTAAGTAAAATTGCAATTTTTAAAAAATTATTATTTTTTTAGGTAATACAGTAAATAAATAAAAAAGACGAATTTCCAATGTAATTCATTGCGTTTAAATTTAGCTATTATCACTTATTGATGAAAATCATTCCAAAATTAATGTAAATGTAAAGCTAGCCATTTAAAGCCGTAAGTATATAGCTTCCACAATTGAAAACGAAAGTAAAACCCAAAAAAGCTCTAGTTTCCTATATCTTAGTTCCCGCAAATTTTAGACATCCTTAGTCTTCAGTTCAAAGAGATATAATCCAAATGTCTATACTACACTCGCATTAAAATAAAGAGTGACATTAAGCGACAGATTGATCCATCGATCGATCCAATTAAAACGATAATTGCTTAAATTTCTAAACCTTCTCTTTCCTTTTTTTTTTAGAATTTTTTTTATTTGCATAAGCAGTGCCAACTTTTCTCACACATCCCTGCATTTAAAAGCTCAAGTCTTGTAAATCTCGAGACTATAGTTAAGCTTGCTTAGCAGCATATGAGTTTTTATAAAAATATAGTGAAAAGTAACATATCGCAGAAGAGCTACCTATATTCGTATACATAAAAACTCGTCTGTGGTTTTTCAAAACTACCCGATTTTTGAGTACGATTAGGTTCACCATAATGTTCTTTTCTTGCTTTCCATTTCTTTTCTTATTCCTGGCTTGAACTCGTGCTTTTTTTTCAATTGCAGCTCATGTATCCCCTTACCTCCTCCTCCTTCTCCCCAACACATTTTTATTTTTTTTTTCCATTACTCACATACTTGGTACACCGCACTTTTTTTGCAACACTGGCAGCTGCGCCGTAAATATATCCATCCACGCATATAAATATAAATATACATATACGTATAATATACCTATATAGGTATATGATCGCACGTAAACCACAGATACCTACTCGTGTAGGTCGTCTCTGTGGGTTGGTTGGTGCACGCGGTCGGTCTCGGTCTCGATACTTATATTCACGAGAGAGCTTTGCTGCTGCGACCCAATGATAATGTATATACATGTATATATATACGTGTGTATGTAAGTGTATTTATAATACATACATGTATGGGGGCACACATAACCGGTTCGCAGCTGGCGACCACGACGACGAAGACGATCGAGCTGACGACGAGTGGCAAAAGAGTACCTATATGTATATGTAGGAAAGAGCAAGTATAAGAGAAGATAAAGCAAGAGGAAAAGAAAAAGAGAGAGAGAGAGAGAGAGAGAGTTGAAGCCCAGCCGGGCATCGACTGGAGCCGGCTTACTTGCCGAATGACAGTGTGCGGCGAGCGGCGATCGCGGGCCTCGCTCTGCTGCTACGGCTGCTGCTGCTGCTGCAAGTGACTCTTTTTGCGCTGCTCCCTAATTACGCTATTTTTTTTTTTCTATATATGTGTGGTGTTCGTGTGTGCTTTAGTGATACATTGGGTGCGCGGGTGACTTTAGAAGTAGTAGAGTGATAGTGATTTTGTGGGAGCTTTTTTTTTTTAAAGTGATTTTTGTGTATTATGTTGTATTGATGCTACTGCTGTGATACTTTAGCTAATACTGTGTGTGAATAAGTGATCATAGGAAAAGTGAAGAAAATGTGTAGGTGAGATTGTTAGGGGTTTTTTAGGAAGAGAATTTGGATCGGAAAATGAAGAAGTGTGATTAGATTTGAGTGATGGTGGGAATCGGTACTACGATACACGTGTCTCTCGTAATTGCTTAAAATTGCGATTGTTATCGATATACGTCGTGAATATTGATATAAAGGATATATGAAAATTAGAGAGGGAGAAGTAAGACGACTTGGCAAAGCGATCGATTACATATTTTTATTATTCTTTAGTTTTAATTACGAAGAGAGGTTTATGGTTTGTTCGACTAGAACGAAAAAAAAGTATTGATGTAGTTTCAACATTTTTTAATGTTATTTACTTAATTTTTTTTTTTTTTTTTTTTTTTTTTTTTTTTTTTTTTTTTTTTTTCATGAAAAACGTAAAGAACGAAAATGACCCATAAATTCAATGATAGAATGTCAAATAATACGGTTCAGGATTAGGATTGAAAAGAATATTTTGTGTTTAAATAAATTACAAACATAAATATGTGTGTATATATTTATTATTTTGCCAATATTATTTGTTTATATTTTAAAAAATAATGTGAAGCATTGAACAATTCAATATTGGTTTTTCAAGATATATTCTATTTTATAATTGTAAATTATAAGGATGAAACATTGATATTAAATGTTATTTGCTTGTATCTAATAAATTAAACTCTTCTATTAAGTGTATATTATTTTCTTAACATTTCTTAAAATTAACTAGGGCAATATTTTCATTTAAAATTAATTTCTTATTATTTTATTGGAATAAAATTTGTTTAAAATAAATAAATTTTATTTAAAATTAATAATTATCATAAATGAAATAATATAATAATATAAAGTACAAGTAAATATTTTTCAAATAATAATATATTTTTAATATTCTTAATAAATTCTTGTTTCGGTTCAATAAACTAATTTTAAATAAATACATTTATTTGAATTTAATTCCTTTTTCCTTAGTGTATAGTCGAAAGGTTTCCTTTTAATTTATCTTGAAATTCGGAATAGATCTGTCAAGAATACCGTGATTTGCTGATGTAAAATCCAAAGTAGTGTGCAAAGTAATGTTTAGTCGAACTTGTTGAAATTGAAAGAAAAAAAAGTTGATAATGTTTGCACTCGCGATTTATTGAACTTGCAATGATCGTCAAAATAGTTCACACACTCTGACTTACATCTGTCTTGGTCCTCTTATTTTATACATATATACCTTCGCTATCCTTTGTATACAATCCAAAATGTTTGATTGCTTTTCTCTACACTTGCGCAAATTCATCTATCTCCCGTTTCGTATGAAATTCTTTATTTTTTCTACACTTGGTTAAACTACGTTCGATCATAAATATAACTGAATTTTTTTCCGTAATTGAAAAAGCGCATGTATGTAACTATACCGTGACGATAATATACTCACACTCGAAAATATCTCGCGCTCCGCTGTAATCTGAATATGGTTCTGTATACAAAGATTGATTATATAGGTACACCTCGTTATATGTTTATAAATAGAATCATACACTCATAATACTCATTCTCTGCTCTTTCTCTTTCTACGAGATTTCTTGTTTACATATGGTACAATCGGTGCAGGAGTAGGTATAGGATATAAGTACTATTCATTGAGAAATATATTATATGATATCGTCTGGTGCAAAACTGAAAGGAGAGGCTAAGGAGAAGTTTGATTTGAGAAGAGTTACGAAATATATTTCGTGCACATTGGAGAACGATTAATTTTTCTTTTTTCGCGTTTAATGGGCCAGACTTGTTACTTTGATTTAAACGAGGGCTTGTATATATGTATGATACATTTTAATGAGTCTAATGCTAAGAATTTCGTAATGTTTATATTTATATTGCAGGGTTGAAAAAGTGAGATACTAATCGCGACGATTGCTGCAGTTTATTCTACGATACTCTTCGATACTTATTGTATGTCAGTTTTAATTAAGTAATCGATGCATTTTTGTACTTTCAAAGGGCTCGTCTTTGCTTGATTATTCCTTCTGCGTTTTTTTTTTTTTTTAATTAATGTATATAAAATTTTCAACAATTATTTGATGATATATGAATTTTTCTATTTTCATCAAATCTATAACCGATTTTAGTGAAGGTCAACCAAATTAAAATAAATTAAAGTCAATTTTTAGTCAATGAAATTTGCGTGTACACCGATGTATTCTTATTTTCGAACGCCAAGCTTGCATATAATTATCTATCAAATAATGCAACTCCACAGATAATCAATATTCTATTTGCTATTCTTCCATTGATGCAAAGACTCGTCTACTTTAAGCTATTAGACCTGAACTTAAACTTACTGTATAGCAACCACCACGTGCGCGCATATACACACGCACATACACACATACATACATACATTGATACATAAAAGTACGTATATAAATTGCTCGCTGAAAGGTAGGACTTAATGTGGAGGAAACCTTTTTACGGCGTACGAGAAGAGCCTCTCCGCCCTCCGATACCGCAAGAAAAAAAGAAGAAGAAGAAGAAGAAGAAGTAGAATAAGAGGAGAGGAGGAAGGCCACGTTCGCGCCTCTTCCTTCTTCGCAGCTCCTTTTTTTAGTGACCCCGTGTTGTATACATATACGTGTGTCTTGCGTCCTTTATTTTCTTTTTTTTTTCTTTTTTAGATTTTTAACGGTGGTGAAAGGGTGAAGAGAAACACGCTTGGAAGTCTAAGTAGTTCGCGCTGATCTCCCTCTCTCTCTTTGCTTGTTTTTTTTTTTTTTGTTCGATATATCGGAATTTTCTTTTGTGATTTTATAAAAGATAAGACGGATATATGCTCGAGCCGGCTTTTAATTTTAGTCTTCTCTTTATTTTTTTCTTTTTTTCTATATACTTATACATCTGACAGAATAACGGTTTCTTTTTTGATAGGTCGCTTTAAAGAGTACGTTTAAGCTGCATATGTAAGCTTTTGTTGGTGCGTGAATTTAATTGTAAATTTGGAAGGAGTATTAGAAGGTTGTGTAAGGAAGGGACGATTAACGTTTAAGCTATATGAATTATTCATTAAATTAAGCCGGTAAATAAAATTTTCGACACATTGTGTTAAGTTACCCCAGGACGCCATTTCATTCTTGCATTATGCACGATAAAAAGGTATAGAATACCTTTTTGGAGGGCAGAAGAAACTTGCGGGCTTTAGCGGAGTTTAAAGTTTCTTTCTTTGCGTTACTCAATAAGTAAGTTTTACTGGGTAAAGAGAAAACGAAAGAAGAAAAGAAAAGTACTTAAATGAATGCAATTTTTGTAAAGAGAGAGGGAGAGAGAGAGTAAGAAATTTATATAGAGAAGAAATTTTGCCATCTTTGCGGTGGAATGATTTTCTCTTTTTACGTATTAAAGCTTTCTTGCCTTTTTTGAAATCTTTTAAAATTGACATTTTCTTCTAACCTTCTTCAAAAGAAGTTTGTTCATTAAGCTAACTTTTTTTCCTTTTTTTTATTCATCGAGGTAACAAAACTACAGTAAAATAAAATCTCAAAGAAAATAATAAAAAATATCCAGTAATAGCATTACTTAATAATGTTAATTTAAGCACCAATGCATACTTTGAAATGCTCGCTAAATTTTAATTACATGTAATTTCAAATAGCTCATTCAAAACTATTTCAAACATCTTATATACCAAAAGGAAACATTAAATAAACTCTTTCTCCATTCAAAAAAAAAGAGAAATAAAAAAAGTATCGATCTCGAACGAGCTCTAATTGAACGCATCACAAAATTGAAACTTTCAAGCGTCTCTTCGTGGCCCTTCGATCGAAAACTTCGAACTCGCGTTTTCGATCAACGTGTATAAGGGCGACGAAGGGAATGAAAAGAAAAAACAAGGAAGGTGCTTTCAGTCGCGAACTTTCGCCAAGTCGTCCGAAAAAGTAAAAGACTTCGATCGTTATAGAAACTTCTGTTACAGGGTATACGAGTGAAAGAGAGAAAGAAAGAGAAACTGTATTGCAGCTGTTATACCTACAGTAGTGTATATGTAGCAGAGTCTAATCTTATCGGTGTGATCAAGAGTCGCGGAAAGTGGAACGCGAGTTTACACGTATAAAATTTGGGGCAAGTTCTCGCGAAAGGTGAAGGTGAAAAGTGTGTCATCCTTGTGTGTTAAAATAAATCTAGAAAAAGAAATTCGAGCTGCTGAATAATTGCTTGTATAATATTCAGATGATGTAACGCTGTATATGTATACATAACAGATAATCAAGAGTGTCTGCCCGGTGAGAGAGAGAGAGAGAGACTCGGGCGCTAAGTTATGTCTACCTATTATGGCAGAAAGTCCAAAGAAGAAATTGATAACCGCACAGGTATTTATTGTCATCATCTAATAAGTTAAATATGCGCGTTATTTTTTTTTTCTTTTACAATTTTAATTTAATAATTTAGAGAAGAGATCATATTCTCTGGACATAGGAATAAGGAAAGCAGAATTTAAAGAAAGCAAAGATCAAATTATTCAATTTTGTTGAGATATAGTTTAAAAATGATAAATAACAGAAATGTCTAATTATAGCTGAATCACGGGGCGCAGTAGCGGTGCCTGGCAAGAATAAGTATACTGCTGGCACTACCCTTATATACATTGAGTTTGGAGTAAGCGAAACCTATTTACGTTGCCAGATCGTCATTATTTTTTATAAGCTTTAATTTAAAAAAAAAAATTTGGAAATCCATGGACCCGTTCGCGAGATAACCATATGGTCAGATTAGTTCGTTTATTGTAATATTTTTCCTTGTTTGTTTCGGAAATAAATTTTAAACAATATTTTAATCACTTTTACTAACAAATTAGTGGGCCCGGAAGTATTTTGTTAACGCTTAATCTAATCCGTATGCTATTATCTGCCATTTTTGATGAATCTTTAAATAGTCTTCTTTATAGCTTATAACATAACATAATATCAAATTGTGCGATTTTTTTTTATTTGTTTATGATTTTAAAAAAAAAATGCAAATTCCTTAGTCATAATGTAATCCTTTAATTGACAAACTGTATTTGATTGCACTACTTTCACGTAGTTTTTTTCATAATAATTATCGTTTACTTATAAATGAACTTTAATAATATTGAAATTTTT
>JAPYZE010003272.1:0-13436 GCA_030522805.1 Leptomastidea abnormis | reverse complement strand
GAAAAATGTAGGTGACCCATACTGAGAGCCAATTTTTGAAAAACGCAAAAATGCAACTCTTTGAAAAACGCTCATAAAAAATTTTCTTACGCAGATAAGGTTACAAAACTTTTTACACTTGTAGAAGGGTGTTTAACGCACAAAATCTTTTTTTGAAATTAGAAATCGGTCCACCCCATCAAAAGTTACAGACAAAATGGTTATGGGGACCCATACTAGGAGACTCTCCCCTATATACACTGTAAGCTGCAGCAGCTGCGTTCTTTCTCACATACACACACACATGAGTCGCATCCCGGTGTATACATATACACACATGCAAAAGTGATCATGCCGACAAAAGTAAGGACAAAACCCGCGTTCGTTTGAACGTCGTGTAAACATCGCTAGTATATAGCAATTCCGGGAGAGCAGACGCGCGCTCCGGAAGAGTCAACGCCTTCGCGATTAATTCCACGGCAATTGATAAATTAAACGATCTCTTTTTTTCTCTCCCTCTCTCTCTCTCTCTAACTTCGTTTGTCGCGGTTTGAAGAGGAGGAGAAGGAGAAGGAAAAAAATTGTGAAATGGGGAAGTGACTGCTAGTACGTACGTGCGTAAGACGGTCGGGGCGATGCCACTCGTGAATGGGTGATTCAATAATTCTTGACGCCAGCTTGCTTCTGGCGCTTTTCGGGTCATCTCGGATCAATGAGCAATAATGACTTGCTACTGTGGCGTGAACTTCTGGTTTACATTTCTGCGCTGTAGTCCTTTTTTATAAAAGGCTGTTTCCTATCTTACTTTAATTGTAACAAATAATATTTAACGCTATTCATTACTACAAATCATAGATATAAATGCCTGCAAATTTATGTTACTGAAATTTTATTTAATAAAATTTTAAAAACTACATTATGCTTAATTAGTTTATTAATTAAAAAATTTTGCAAAATATTACAATTTAATTTTTTTTTTGTTGTTCTTATAAAACATGTCATGTATCAATTAAAATAAAAACGAAGAAAAATTTACGATTATTACTAAAATTAATAATAAGTGTTGTTTTAATCAACATTATATTCTTAAAGTATATTATCGCTAGTGTATAAGATGTGTTGTACTTATAATTTCTAAGCAATGATCAATTTAACCAAGTCGAGAGGTGGTAGCTATAGCTATAGTCATTCATTGATGATTCAAACTTCTTAAAAAGGAAGTATTAGCTAACTAGCCGTATATATGTACATGGACGACAAATAGTTTCCTAAAAATCTAAAAATGTCATTTACTGTTAACTTTAAGTTAAATACAGAACATTTCATTATGTATAAAGCAAAATTGCTTATAAGATATTTTACTAAAATTTTGCAATTACGTATATTACAATTTTAATCCATTTTGCAAGATGTTATAAGTACCTATATTTCACGAAAATTGAATTATCCAAAGGCAGATTATTATTGGAATGTGTAATATATAGGTATAAGTTTAATTTAGAGTGTAGCATGAGAAATGTTTGATTTTATTGCCTCCCCCCCCCCTCCTCCTCCTCTCTCTCTCTCTCTCGATTATGTATTACCATTACTATACAGATGTATAGTGTATATAGGTGTATGTACAGATACGCGCGCACGTGTGTGGGGATTTTTCTGTAGCGCCGCGCCGGGCGATAGTAGGTATAGAGTTTATATATAAGCCAGCAGAGCCATTCAGCTCGTGTCAGTCTAGTCACAGTCGCGTATTGGGTAAGTTCTTCTTCTTCTTTTCTCTGTTAAAACTCGTCCCCTCCCACAGCCTCTCCCCTTCATTCTCCCTTGTCGTCTACTTTTTTGCTGTAGATCGTATATCAGACACCGGTGCGTTGTTTTTCAATAAATATTTTGCAATCGGCCAAGGTCTTATCAAATATCTTACGTTATTCCATTTTAATGTATTCCTTTTTTTTCTTTTACTTTTTTAAAGAGTATCATTTTTGAGTGATTGATATTTAAAATTTACTAATCTATTGATTAATTTAACTTTAAAATTATTAATTTAAAAAAATGATAATCACGTGAGAATTTGTTAAATAGCATTAGTATAGTTGTAATATCATAAGAGGCAGCAAAGGTACACACGCACACACGAAAAATAGCATTTCAGTCCGTAGTGAAAATTTTCTCAAAAAAAGAATATAAAAATTTTCATGTGATAGGTATTTTTATAGAATATTATCGATATATTTTTAATGAATGTTTTTTCTTTTTTTGTCAAAACATTAAAACAGGGGGAGGACGACAAGCCGATCGTGTTGACGAGTGCAGAGGGTCCGCCCGGTCGGCCCGAGTCCCGCACGCTGCGTCTCGTCGACGGGCCAAGTCCACTCGAAGGTCGGCTGCAAATCTATCACAAGGGCGAATGGCGCTCGGTTTGCACGAATTCCAGAAAGTGAGTACCTATATACAACTATACAAACACTATTATTATTATTATTATTATTATTATTATTATTATTATTATTATTATTATTATTATTATTATTATTATTATTATTATTATTATTACATAACATATCTATTTTCATTTATTTATACATATACTCGTCATGCACGTGGGATGAGTTCACAAATTTACGGATTTTTATATATTATATATACATGATGATAGGGATATCGCGTAACGTAATTATTTATACGTCACAAGATAGTTGAACGAACGAACCACGAGTTTATATCGCATGATTTGGATATTATAAACGTGCAAGGTATGTAGATATGTATACAGGTGTATAGGAATTTCAATAACTATGCGATTTTTATGATCGCTGGTGCGATGTTTGGTTTCGAATAATTACAAGTTATAGTAGCTTTGTGTTTGAGAAAAAAGCTGGGCGTTTTTATGTAAAGTCATAGTAGTTGTTATTTCTCATTGACGCGTATTAGAAAATGAGAAAGAGAAAAAAAAAGAAAGAAAAAAAAACGGAGAAATTCAGCTTAGTTTATACATTTATTGCTTTTTACTTCAATTTAATATTTCTTCATTGTTATTTTGATGTTATATTGTATATAGCTATTTATGAGTTACATTTTGGATGTAAATACTACAATGTGTACAATTTGTCACTTTCCTTAAAATTTACTTTTACTTTACTATTTGCTTTCTATTGAGCTTAATTGATCTTGTAAATTTCTGACTATTATTACGAATCAAAATATTATCTGTTACTTATAAGTTTATTCTATGTAGGTAATTAAAAGTTATATGTATATTTTTCGAAAAATACTTAAATTTAAAAATGAAAATTCTAGGTAGTATAGGTACCTATTCCATTGGTATTTACTATCGATCAATTACTGAAAATTATATTTTATAGAAAGCTCGATTTGTTTATATTTATACGTCATTGATCATTTCAATTAGTTAAATTGAAAAAATAAAAATTTTTAAATCTGAATTTAACATATTTCGAATATAAAAAAATCTGATTTGCTCGGGATTTTTTAGTTGGACGCGAGCCGACCTGGAGACGGCATGCAGGGAGCTCGGTTACCAGGGTGGCCGCTGGTGGGGTTGGTTGGACAGGCAATGGCCTGCAAATCCACGACTGCTTTTCGAACAGCCTCAATGTCGAGGCACCGAGTCGTCGCTGCAAAGTTGCGGCCGTTGGCCTAACAGGATGCTTGGTGCCGGAGTATGTGGTAAGTTACCACAGTTTACCCTATACTTACTATTATATTTTATATACTTCAATTTATTTCATTTCTTTTTTTATCCTAATTAAAAAAAATTTTCCATCTACCTTGAATATAACAGCATTACGTATACTATACCATCGTGCACTTTCTAAATTTGTTAATTTCATATGTTTTTTTAGATTACCATCCAGACTTGGGAATAGCATGTTCACCCTTTCACGATGGTGCAACTGGTGCAATTAAGCATTGGAGAGGCTTGCGTTTTGAAAATGCTGCCTTCGAAAGGCCGCTTATACAGGAAAATACGCTTTACGTGCGTAGGTCCAAATCCATACTCAAATTTCTTGAAATTCGGTAAGATGCTAAAACTTTTGTTGTTTTATTTTCATTTTACAAATTATATTTGCTTGCTTGCCTTTATTTCAAACGTTTTTTTTGTTTTTTTTAATTTAATAATAGTTTTTGAAGTTTAGATTTAAAAATACATGTTTCTTTGGCAAATTGTTATAAAATTTAAAACTTTAGAATTACAAAACGTAAATTGAAGTCTCAATTTCTCGCGTGGCAATTTATCATCACTATTATACATAAATCAAGGTAACTTTTTATCATCATCTTTTTTACAGACATGCAGGAACTGGGCGTGAATTCAACGTAACATCAGCTTTACACGTCGTAGGCGTACCTCCTCGAATGGAATCGATTTCAATTATTGGTTCAGCGTTTACTGGCATCAATGTAACAATTCCCGACGCACCTATCGTTATTTCAAACTGTACCATCCAGGGTAACAGAGGTAAATGTTCAATCGAAATATTCTTTTTTTCTCATCTACTTATTATCAAATTGATTTTTAAAAATATGTCGCTTTAAAAAAATTCAATTTTGTAAACTAATTTAATCGATGAAATTTTCAGGACATGGAATTTATATGAACAGCTCCACCGGGCAGGCTCACATCCATAACTGCGTCATCGTGGACAACGACGCGGACGGTATAAAGTACGTCCATCACGATGAGAGACCTGACGACAAGGCTGACCGGGCGGACGTTTATGACCTCTGCACTTTTCCCACGACGGCTAGTCAAACCTTCCCCGTAACGATCTCGCTTAGACAGAGCGAATACGCTCCAAATCAAAAACGTTGCCCGCAGGTAATTAATAATTATATTTTTTCATTTTTCTTCACTTTTTTATACAAACATGAAAATTTCAGAAATTTTATAAATAAACAATAATTTCTTTTCCAATTGCAGCACATATTTACAAGACCTGGGCACGTTTTGACTGTGCACTTTTTACAAATGAAGACTGACCGTAATGATAGTGCTGTAATCGAAGTCTACGATGGCATAAGCACCGTAGAGAAACTGCTTGCGCGCGTAAGCGTGAGAAATGGAACGCTACCACAAAGTGTCACCACTTCACGTCAAAATTTGTTCATTAAGTTTTTCGCAGAACCGCGCACTTCAATGGTGGCATTTTTGAGACTCACTTCGGGCTACCGTAAGCAATTCTCCTATTGTATACTTACCCTCAATATTTATTTCTCATTGCTCTTTTTTAAAAATTAATAAAAAAAAATTAAAAATTGTCATTCACAGGAAAAGCGTATGATTTAAACGTGACGAGTAGCACAGTGGCCGATAACAACGGTCGAGGTATAGCTGCGGAACGTTTGCGCTCGGCCCTACACATCGACGATACCTCGGTCTCCAACAACCACCACGTTGCCGGACTCCACGTGCTCGGTGGCGTGCCCGAGGTCAACGTCACGGGCAGCCGAATCGCGTTCAACCGAGGCGACGGCATCAACATCACCGTAACAGGCGGCTCCCGCAACGTTTCGCGCTCAAGTATTTCATCGAATCAGGGCTACGGTATAGCCGTTTGGCTCAACGACAGCTCCTCGACCGAGTATCTGCCCTTTAATCAGACCACGATCGTCGAGTACTCCGCGATCTTTCGTAATCAAGACATTGGTATTTTGGTGAGTTATTATTTAAGTTTGATCTTTCGAATTATTAGTAATTCTAATAAACAGTCTATGAATTATATCATCAAACTCGCTTGTTTTTAGGTTGGAAATGCAACAGGAAATTCATATGTAAACATTACTGGCAATTGGTTCAATAGCAGCACAGAGACGGCAGTACAAGTCGAATCGAGTTGGCGCTACAAACAGGGCGTTCTTAAGCTCCAAATCGGCCACAACGTATTTGTTCAAAATTCCAAGCTTGGCCTGAAAATCAGCCCAGCTCTAAATATCGAGGGCGTTGTCGAGTATAATCACTTCCGCGAGCACACCTACGGGTGCATTCTTGTGCGCAATCCGCTTTACGAGGAGTTCAACATACTTCCAGCTGACTTGCTGATTCAGTATAACGAGTTCTATGATAATCGAGGTTTCTTCGTTGCCAGTTTGGGACTCTCACCCTATAGCGATGTTCAACATCTACTGTTCACGAGAAACTTCCTTAAGGACAACAGAGCACGCGAGCCTTTTGATAATGGCCACATGCAAGGCTCGAGACTGATTCCTAGGTCAAGGGTTGCTGCGGTAGTGGTTATTTCATCGAGCAACGTTAACATTTTCCGAAATATTTTGCATAACCCTGAGTCTGCTTATGAAATTGGCTCGCATCTGGAGGATCAAAGTAAGATCATTAATTGCACCTACAACTGGCTGGGCTCTACCGAGCAACCGGAAATATTTGAGAGGCTCTTCCACAGGTACATATTTTTGATCGTATAAAAATAATTAATATTTCATACAATACATAAATTTTTACCAACATTTTTTCGTATTTTCAGAAAAGACCGTTATAATCTGGCTAAAATTGAGTATATACCGTATCTGCTGCACAGCAGTAATCCTGCCACCAACACAATCAATCCAAACCCAACATTCGTGCCGAGATTCTTGGCACCCGGTACTAACGTGGTTGGCGGAGAAGTTGACGGACAGGAGATTTTACAGACTGGCGAATACATAGTGAAACGAGACATCAATGTGCGTCCGGGCGGCAAACTTATACTCCAGCCTGGTGTCACTCTACGCTTCCCTCCAGCAGTGGGTATCATGGTGGCTGGAAAATTAGACGCCCATGGAACGGGGCCGAACAACATTCTCATGACGCTGAAGGAGGAGATCGTAGTTACGCCGGACAACGACACTATGGAGATGGCCAGTGCGCCGATCGTCATGGAGACGAGTATGGTTCCTGTACGTCTATTAGGAGGCAAGACCAATCGAGAAGGAAGATTACAGGTAAATGAATCGTCATTATTTCAACGGTGAAGTGTCATTATTACAAAGTAGAATGATAAAATAATTTTTTTCCTTTTATGCACAGGTACGAGTGGGTGAGAAATGGGGCACAGTCTGCAATTACGGATGGACGAAGCGCAACGCGGCCCTGGTCTGTCACCAGCTAGGCCTGACTCTTGATCCCGACAATTGGTATATGGAGCGCTCGCAAATACCGAGCGCGGGTACCAATGAAGACATAATTCTGAGTAACGTGCGGTGCACCGAAGACGATATCGACGTGTCGCGGTGCAAAGCTGAGACGAGCGAAGACTTCGAGAACTCGTGCACTCATGAAAACGACGTCGGTGTGAGGTGCACAGAAGCTGCCTGGGCTGGTTTGAGACTTGGGCCACTTGCGCTTCGCAGCGATCTGCAGTACATTACGATTGAACGAGCTGGTTTGCTAGATTACACTACCAATTCATTTAAACCAGGTATTTATATCTATTAAATTTTTGTGTGCTTCAATATACTTTTGCTCATAAAACTTCAGTGAGAAAAAATCAAACAAATAATTATTGAACACATCGAATAAATAGATTGACTGTAAGCTCGATATAATAATTTAATTATTAATTATTTTTATAGCGCTGCAGATAGACTTTGCCCGTCATTCCCTCGAGGGCGTGAAAGTAGTGAACAACCTTCAAGACGGACTAGGTATCCTCTACTCGAATATTTACTCGTCAGACGCCATAAACAGCGTACGCAATAGTGAATTTTCAAACAATGGCGGCAGCGGCATAAGCTTCAAACAGTTGGGTCTGCGCATTGCGAGCTCGAGCCTCGAAAACAACAAGTTTGCAGGTATACGTCACAATCCTGCGCTCTCTGCAGTACAGCAGAGAGAGTTTGCAGGATGGTTTACGAGCTCGCCCGACACCTCGCTGGACTCCACTTACGATCCTATTGTCGTGCCGGACCACAATAACGATATTGAATTGAGTATGGGTGACACCAAGTATCTCGTCACGTCCAAAGTCTCCGGGGAACCGATCAACCGATTCCACAACATTCGAGTAAGCTTAATTTTTTACTTTTTCTTTATCTGCTAATTTGATTTTTAAATTTTAGTAATAATAAGAATTAAATCAATCATATTTCATTTTAATGCAAAAGAAATTTATTTCTATTATGATAATCACTAAAATTATAACATCATATTCTTTTATTTTTTCATTATAGTGCACACCTGGCTACGTAGTTGGCATTCAACTTCTCAATCCTATCCTGAATAGAAGTACCGAACAAATAATACTTCATGATTCACAAACTATTAAGCATCATGGAAATGTGTGGCATGTAAAAAGGGACCTTACGGTATTTCCGGTTGCCTCGAGTTCCTACAACGTTGTTTTTGAATACCACAGTGGTGATAATGCTGTGGGTGGAACTGTCATTGTGCTTACAGCACTTCCTGCGCCCATTCCAGTAAGTTTTTAGTTTTTTTTTTTATTATTATAACCTAAGGTATCATTTTGTATTATTTTACTGTAAAAATCAAATAAAAATTTATCGCAGTAAATTATTTTGCATGTTTATGATGTTTAAAATCATGTGATACAATTAACTGGTCTAATCTTAATAGTAGCTTCTCAAATTACCTTGTTTATAAAAATTAAAATCAAATATTTATTGTTTTTAAATAATAATGATGGTTAACATGACACCGTCTTTATTTACGTGTTCTTATTGTTACAGGATATAAGGAATCGAATTGTGCGAGGTCCAATTCCAACACTCCGTGTTTCTAATACTAAAATTCGCGGTAATCGACAAGGCATACTCGCCTCGTATTACAACCGTTATCTCGACGAGTGCGGTGACCACTACCTTCGCAAAGCCAACGAGTCGATGCAACTGCTAAATTGCGAGATTTCTCATAATTACGAAGAGGCAATTTTCATTCACGCTCCTCATTGGAATATATTTCATTCAAACATTTCCGAGATATCCATCCACGTTAATAATAGGTAATGAAAATTCCTTAAATAAAAAATAATAATTATCCGTTAATCGAATAATTTTTTCTGCATTTATTTGAAGTCATTTGTTAAGTATTTACTTTAAAATTTTAATAAAAAATTTTTTTACAGTCTTATAACAGACAATGGTCGAGGAATAATCCAGTACAGTCGGGACATGCGTCAATCAAACAATCTATTCCATTGGATCGTGAAGGACAGCACTATCGAGCGCAACCAAGCGGGTGGCTTTGAAATTGCGTTGCCCTACGTCTGGCAGTACAACGAGAATTTTACCCACTCGATTTACATGGATAACAACACGTGGCAGTCTAACGAGCAATTCAGCTTCGTTGTAGACGGTCACTATGCAAACTTCAACATGACTCGCAGTAGATTCGAGGGTAACCGCTGCAAGGCCGGATTAATATCGGTCCGCGGCATGGAGAAGCGTATGCGGCTTGAGGGTAATCGGATCGAACGTAATCAGGGCAATTACATGGTCGAGTTCAAGGCCGACAGTCAGTCAGAAATAATGGGCGAGATCGAGGCGAAATTCGTTTTCAACGAAGTCAAGAAAAATGCCCGGGGTGCGCTTAGTGCCCGGGGCGTTCACCAGATGTTCGACACACCGAGTTATGTTGTCGGTTTTCACGGGATCCAAAAGGTGCGCGTAAACAGGAATTTATTTGGCGACAATTCTCTGGATTACGAGCTCCTTGCTGGCATCAAGACGGCGAAAATTAACAACATGGTTGATGTGTCCGAAAATTGGTGGGGTACGGCCGAGGATCGTTTAATCAGGTAAATAACTTTCTATACTTTTATTCTTCGCTTATTTGCTTTTCTATATTTTACTTTGAGTGTTGGTTAAAAAGTATGGCTATTTATTTACTTAAACTCACTTGCAAATGAGAATCACGTTTTTTCCTTTTTAGACAACGAATTTTCGATTTTGATGATTGGAACGATCACGCTGTAGCGAATTTCCGCCCGTATTTAATAACAGACTCGCTAGATTCCTCGATATCGGCGTCCTGGGAGCCGGTATTCGAGGTAGATTTAAATAATCTTGGAGGCCGAATAATTGATAATTTATCGCTTTATGCAAAATCCGAGCCTTACGTAATTAAATCCGACATCACGGTAATGCCCGACGCTACGCTTCAAATTCATCCAGACGTAGTAATGGAGTTTGCTCCAAATGTTGGCATACTCGTGTTAGGAACTTTGAAAGCAATTGGTGCGCCCGGTCATGAGATCATTATGAAGCCTATAAGTGAAAATAATGAGATTTCTTCGCGAAGTAAAAGAAGAAGCGAGCATGAGACTATTAGGTTGTGCAAGGATGGAAACTGCACCGTTTCAACAAATGAAGGTATTTATGTTTTTTCTCAAACTTATATAATTTTATTTTAATGGTTCTTTATAAACTTAAAAGTAAAAATATAAATTGTAAATAAAATATTAAATCATTTTTTCACTTATTTTCAGGATTTGTAGAATATTTCAACCGTACCACTCTACAGTGGATTCCTCTCTGTGATAATCGTTTTACCGAGCGCAACGCGCAAGTGGTCTGCCGTCAACTGGGTTTTGAACCATTAAATGTTTACGCTTCAAGAGATCGACGGTACGAGTTGCATCCAGGATCCTTGACAAGGATATGGTCGTGGCCTGAACCTTTACAGGTAAAAAAAAAATTCTTGCCAGAAAATAGAATCAATTTTTCTTTTTCTTAAACTCTTAATCATTCGTAATTTATTAAAATTAAAATTAAAATAATCATAATTCTTTGTTAAATTTGTTTATACGCAGTGCACGGGTAACGAAGAGAAGCTTGAGGACTGTCAAATCCGACTGAACGGACAGCTGTTCGGTCATCGTCACGAGTGTCCCTGGGACGGTGATTTCGTGTTCGTACATTGCGGTGAGCGCAATCTCGACAGCGGTTCGAGCTACTGGGGCGGTATCCGCATCGCCAACAGCGAATTTGAGCACTATCTCTACGAATATCGTATCCATGACGTTGTGACGCACGAGACGGTGCGTAGGGTCGAGTCTATAGTTCGGCATGTCAACATCACGGGTGCCGGTATACTTCACAACGAACGCTCACCGGCTATACAGTCGATCATGAAGTCGCCCGCGGTCACGCGTGTAACCATCGATCGTTGTGCCCATCATGGTATCAACATTGTTTCTCCAACCCAGACGGTAAGCACTGCAAGCCAAGCACTTGTTACTTTTTTTTACGAACGCTACACTTTTTTAAATGCGCTAACTCGCTAAAATAATTTTACTTTATTTCGTTACAGGTGGAATTGCTGTTCAATCAAGTTTCGAATGTGCTGGGTAACGGTGTTAATATATTATCGCTCACAGGCGAAGGCCGCGAGGCAGACGAGAGTTCATTTACTCCGCTCAAAGATTTAAATATTCCTTACCACTTATTCAGTCTTCTTGATATCTGTGATACCACCAAAGAAGTCACTATTGAAGAGCGCGTGCTTCTTTATTATAAGTACGATAATAATCCGGTTAATTGCGTTAAGATATTCCGCAGTAGTCATCGGGCTAAGCCCTTCGGTTTCAGGTAAATTATACGTTTTGTCAATCAATTAATTTTTTTCTTAATTTCTTGAATATCACGAAAATTATTTTGTACGATTTCAATGATATAATTTTTATGTTTTCAGGCTTTTGCAATTTAATTTGTTTAATTCGACCGGCAAACCCGGTAGACCTGATAGCTTAACACTTTATGACGGTGACATTTATAATGTCACTGTTAAAAAAATTGAAGATTTGTACGTTAACAGCAATATGGAGAAAAAGCTGTTTAGAACGCAAGGACCAAGTCTCAGCGTAAAACTATTTGCCACGGGAGCTAGCAGTGTTCACGGCTTCATTGCTGAAGTTATTACCTTGCCCATTTCAGCAATTGGATTTAGTAAGTTCAAAATTTGACTTTTAATTTACACTCAATTAGAGATCATACATACAAATAAGTACTTATTTTATTGCTTTTTAGGTCGAGATGTACAGCATAATGTATCTTACTCAGTAATTTCAAAATGTCAAGAAGGTGCTGTGAGATATTCGAGTGCCGGAGAAGTTAATGCTGTAATTACATTGGAAAGAAATCAATTTGTAAATAATTGCGTAAAATTGTATGGAAATTTTAGTACTTGCAAGTCTGCTGTTTCGTTAGACGTTCAAAATACTCAAAGTATATACTTTAGAGTGAGTATTTCTTTTTAATATTACTTTTTTAAATTACAATGACTTAAAATAAATTTTCACTAATTAAATGATTTTTTAAGAAACTCCAAATCGAATTTATATAAATTTAAAGTCTCTAATTTCTAATTTAATTATATTTTTATTTTATAGAATAATTTAGTGATGAACAATCAAGGTGGTCTTAGAATAACAGCGGATTCACGCGGTTCAGCTACGTCTCTTAAAGGCTATGTTCACAACAATCTGTTTGCGGAAAATCGAAATAAGCCGGCATTGTAAGTTACATTATTATTATTATTTTTTTTTTTTTTGCAAATCTTTTAAAGTATTTTGAAAGATATTAATTGAGAATATTTATCATTAGATACGTTGAAGGTCGGCAAAGTAGTCCTTATCAGGAAATTACGATATACAGGAACTATTTCACTAAAAATATTGCCGAGTACGAGAACAATATCGTATTAAAACAGGTCGTTAGTAATATGACTTTAAATTATCTGCACGGTAATTTAGGAAAGCATTTACTGGAAATCTCTGGTTTTGAGAGAGTTCGGCTGCCCATTTATCAAAGTACATCGCATAATGGCTTTTATAAGTAAGATTTATATTTCATTACATTAATAGAATTTTTATTTATATAATTTATTTTAAGAAATTTATTTAAAATACTTTTTATTATAGAAATTATGCAGTGGACCGGGAAGGGCGTAGTACAATAGTAGCGGGAACTCCAGGACAGCAGTATGTGGACAACATATTTTTCAACCCTGACAACGATTATGAGATGTTAACCATCAATAGATCACTGTAAGTTTATTTTTTTAAATTTTATTTATAGTAAGTGAGTCATGTATTACTTTGTTCGATAAGTAGACATGATAGATTAGTTTTGATGAGATTATGTAGATTTAAACATAGAGACTTAAATTTTTCTTAGTAGACCTTTTCTTAATTTATGGAATTGTTTCTCCTTTCATATTACAAACTCGCATGCACGTTATATTAATAAAAATATCAGCGTGGTCGACTCCGAATGGTACACTAAGTAAGTACACGGCTAAGTTTTGTCGTGCATTCGACTTTCTGTGTGCATATTGCTTATGTCAAGTGCAGGAGGTTTTTTCTTGAGCAATATTTCATAGATTCATTTATTTATTTTCAGCATCATTTTTCTTTTTTAATAACTATAAATTTCATTATTTTAAGCTCATCTTTTTTATTAATTTAGGGATTATGCAAAAGCATTTAATATAT
>JAPYZE010003271.1:0-13437 GCA_030522805.1 Leptomastidea abnormis | reverse complement strand
CCCACCTGGGATCTGAGCTGGTTTTTTGGCCTGTGATCTCAGCTGAGATCCCAGGTGGGATCCCAGCTGAGATCTCAGCTGAGGTTTATCAGTAGGGAAATTAATTGATTTAATTCTTTGTGCAGTATCTCTTCTTCGATGTACAGATGATTATGGGTGGCAGAAGTATACAGATATCCCCTGACGAAGTTATCTTTGCGGCAGCACAACTTTTCATTGACATACTCATATTATTTCAACATATTTTACAGTTGGTTGGTTATGCAAATGAATAATATTCGTACTATTTTTTTTAGGCAAAAATTAGTCTATGCTGTAAATTACGATTAAAAAAAATAAATAAAAATATGAGTCCCAAAAAAAACGTTGTATTGATGATCGATTAATATTTTTTTTTTAGTGTGAGAATATGTATAGGGGTACAAGGCTTTTAAATATTTTATATTTTCAAATGGTTGCACGAAATGGATGAACGAATAAAGCTATCTTTTTTTTTATTTTAAAAAAAAAATAGAAAATCGATTTGTTCATTTTGTGCGTATACGAAAAAAAAAATAACAAAGAAAAAAAAATGCACTTGGTTACTGGAAACTTCCAAATATTTGCGATTCAACGATGGGTAAAAAAAAATCACTTGGCAAACACTCTTCTGACCTTCCGTTATACGTAACTTGTTTTTTTTTTTTTTCGGAAAACAATGAATAAAAAAGCCGCATATAATTGAGCTAAAATTTACAATTTGACCTAAACATATTCCAGAATCACACTGTTTGCATAATAAAACGATACAAACAAGCCAATCGTGTTAGTCATACACGATAGATTTTCAGGAAAAAATAAAAAAAATTCTTTTTTTTTTAAACTTTTCTAAACCGATTTTTTTTTCTATTTTATACCAAACGCGAATTTTGTAGACGGACAGCTGCTCGTCGTGAGTGGCTTGCAGTTAGTTTGAACGATGGGCCTCGGAATTCGAGCCCGCAGAATTCGTGATTTTTTTTTTTTCATACGTCGGAAAAGTAAACGAACGCTTGAGAGAAAAGCGAATTGTGTCGAAATAAAAAAATAAAATAAATAAAAAAAAAGGAACGCA
This sequence comes from Leptomastidea abnormis, assembly GCA_030522805.1. NCBI lineage: Eukaryota > Metazoa > Arthropoda > Insecta > Hymenoptera > Encyrtidae > Leptomastidea > Leptomastidea abnormis. Next base: position 12,344 of record JAPYZE010003271.1, on the reverse strand, counting down.
TTTTTGTAAGCCCATACTCTCGTTTTACGGCATCCCAAGCTGTCCTCTCTCTATATATCGCTTACTGCATGTGAGAGGCTGTATTTTCCATATACGCACACGTGTACAGGTTTATCCATTGTGGAATATTTGGTTCAAGAGCTCGTTAAGCTCTGGCAAGAGGATTGAATAAATCAATATTTTTTGCCATAAATGTTAAAGCGATGATAAGAAACATAACAGAAAATACTTGAAAATAAATTGATAATAGATTTTTTAATTTTTATAATGGATAAATATATTTCCATCTTTACTATAATTATTTTTTTATAATTTATTTTTTATTGAGATTAGATAATAGGTTAATTGAAGATTAATATTTGGTTTGAATTATAATTCTTGCTTGAACATATTTCCATATTTTTTTTTTTTTTATAAAATAAGCTTAAGGTTGAATAAATTATTGCAATGGTCTATATAATTATTGCGATTTCATTAGAGCAAAATAAAGCGTAAAATTAGATTTTAAATAGGATTAAGCATTATATTTTGCAAATTTAATTGTTGCGGAAAGCGTTTCTCCCTACGTTATTATACCGCTATTATTCTAAGCTTAATCTACTTTCCATGAAACAACAACACATGCAGCTATAGGTATAGCTGAATTTCATGTTTTATTTATATAATTACAAGAAATGTGAATGTTTTATTCATAATTTCACGATTTTATTTTACATACACATACATGCAAGATAATTCTAATATATGTTAATTGATTAAAAAATTACTTAGCAAGATTTTAATAACTTATCAAATCAAGTGACATTTTAATAATTGACTTGATTATTCTGTGATTTTAATTTTACATATCTAAAAAGTACGTGAAGATTTACCACCCTGTTATAAAAAAATCTATAATTATTAATTGACTTTTAAAATTTTTGAAATTAATTATTTTTTGCTTTCATTGTAACAACCACACATTAATATTTTATGACCTTAGCTATAATATTTTTTTAATAGTTTAATAAAATTCGATACAATAAACGTAAAATTCTGTATCGTTACATCCTAATAAAACTTATGGCGTAATAACAAACCAAAAAATTTTTGTCATTCTATCATCATTTCTAGCATACTATATTAATATGTCAAAATAAAATATACCCAATAACCGTTAATACACACTTATTACTCTCAAAAGTTTTATTTAAAAATATAATTTAACAATTTAAAACATTTACTCTTAGTTATTGTTATAATTCATTTTTTTACTTTCATATTACATGACTACGCAATTTAGTTTAAAACAAATCAAGTAAAAAGCAAACTGTTTCCTTATGCTTTACTGATTTGCATTTGTATTATCTCACACGTGTAGTTTTAGCAAAAAAATTGCTGTTTTTTCTCTAATGAAATAGCAGAGATAATCAGAATAATAAAAAAAAAAAATGATAAAAAATAAAAGAGATATAAAAGAAGAACAAAATATGAAGTACTTTATATCTACAACACGATATACAAAGAGTACAAACTTTTCTCACTTGTCAGTAAAAATTCCTTTGTCTGCCGTCTTATCATTTGTGTGAATATAAATTCTATATAATCAGAATGACGTTAGAATCCAATTTAAGAGCTTGCATTTACAGACTATATACTGTACGTATACAGCACTTGACAGCTATGGGTCTACTATAATTATAGTTTTATATCTCAAAAATTTATATGAGGCAAACTGGCTTTAAGGCAAAGTATTATTTAGTTGATTTGTTATTAGTTGTAAAATTTTATTTTACATTTGTATGCGTATTATGAGATTAGAGTTTATCTCGATAAAATATATTTTTTTTAATTTATTACTAACCAAGTTCTTGTCAATATAGGAAATTTACCATAATTCACAAAAAATTTTAAATAGTTTTCTTTATAGAAATATAATAATATGAATAAAACTAATAATAAATAAACATTTAATTGCATTTATAGTATATTGTTTTAGATGACTTTTCATTAAAATTTATATTAATTTCATAAATTTTGAATCATTTGAATTTAAAATATAAAAAATTAAATATTTATTAAAAAACTCCCACATAAACAATATTTATGAATATTTATATAATAGTACGAACCCATACATAAAAAAAAAAAAATAATAATAAAATTATATCAAAGTGCATCTCTTACTTCTATATTTAGTATTTATTTTCCTATCATTTTTTTCCTCTTAATATTTAATATTATAATTTAACTCAATAGGATCAAAACGCACAAAGATCCATACTCTTTTCACGTACACTGAATCGATATATCTCTTCTACGTCTTTCTATACTGTCATATAATAAAAATTCCCGTAAAATCATACATAAATAAGGATTTTACGAGCAGGTGAATCCTATTTAAGTATATATATCCCAACACCAACACACACTCACAATAATACACATATTATAAGTACGCGTGTGCATATAATATTAACAAACTCATTATTTACAATTTTCCATTATAATACTCTAAAAATAGTAAATGAGTAAATATAACGACAGTATGATTAACGACTCTGACATACATTTTCTTTTCTTTTTTTCTCTTATAAACAATATTATTTGTACGCGACAGTATTGATCACTACGTTGTACATCATCTAAATAATCAACTTTATAAGTATACAAAGCACTTAAATTATTGTCAACAAATAATAACAAATTTTTATTATCCACAGTTTTATTTTTTTATAGTATAGTGATTCATAACAGTTTACACAAAACGAAAATCTAAAAAAAAAAATAAAATAAAAGAATTGCACTAAATATCAGCTTTATTTATAAACTGACACTTAACAGCATATCATCTTATTTCTAAAAATAAAATTAACGCTTTGTTTAATATCTACTACAGCAAATTAAAATAAATAAAAAATCGCTGCTCGCTGCATATATTACATCCTGTATAGATATATACACAATACAAAGCATTTTCGGAGTCGAGTGCATGAGCAAGGGAGGGGTGGAGAAGAGAAAGAGGAAAGAGAGAGAGAGAGGAAGGGAGCGTCGACTGTCAATATCATCAGCTGTTCGTTTTCAGTGAATTTGAGGTTATGTTTATTAAATCGTCATAGCTAAATCTCCTAGATATATAATTATATTACCATATCCTGGACGAAAAAGATTATCCGAGGTGATAATACGCTACTAGAGGGTCAATGTTCGTCGCGGGAAATGTCCGAGGAGACCGAGCGGCCCTCAAGCCACACCTTGATCGAACTTCGAAAACACCTAAAATCAAAGTCCAAAGGCCATGCGCTTGGATGTTTGAATCGAGTCAAAAGCGACGCGCAGTGCTGCAAGCGTTTTGTTAAGGCTGGTGGATTGGAGCTGCTCGTACAGCTTCTAAGATTTCAGGATGTGAAGATTATTAATACTACGCTTAGCATACTTGCTAATCTTTGTATGAATTCGGATACTAGACAACAGGTAGGTTGTTGATACTCTTTATTTTTTTCTTTTTGGTAAAATGAAACTGACGATACTGATTTTGTGGTGTCGATGAGGGTTTGCGTATTATGATTTTGGAGGAATGTTTGATTATGACAGCTCTTGATAGTTGTTTATGTGTTACGTAAACTGATTTGGGTTTAGTTAGTGATAAATATATATTATGAAAATTATTTTTTATTATTTTTTGCAAGTATTATTATTTAACTGTTTAGATAGTTGAGAAATAGATTATTTATTTTGATTTTTATTGTTTATATTAATATTGTGAATTAATTCCTAGGTTCGAGACACAGATATAGTAGCCAATGGATTATGGATTCTAGACAATTTAAATTCTAGTGAAAATTTACACTGCCGAGCATGCAGACTCATTGGAAATCTATCAGATTGCAGCTGGTATGCAAAGGCTTTTTATGAAGCAGGAGCTGTGCAAGTATTGCATGATGTCTTGCGTACAAAAGCCAACACACAAACTTATCTCATGGCCATAAGGGCTTTAAGGTAACTATTAAAAGCCAAGTAATTTTTTTTCAATTTAATTTTTAGATTGGCATTAAAAAAAAATTTTTTTTAAATTAAATATATCACAAATACAAGTATTAACAATATTTTTAATATTTTAGGAATATTTGGAGTATGCATGAGCAGAGCCGAGAAAAAATAATAGCAAGTGGTGTGATAAAAACCGTGACAACAATACTTATCAGCGCTGGCAAAAAATCAAACGAGATCAGGTATCTCGACCTTGCAGAAACATGTATGAAGGCAATGAGTGCCTTTTTAACTGGTTCAAACAGCGATTGCGCTCAACAAATGGCTGGTGATAGTCTTGACGGTTACCGTACTCTTATCACCTTCCTCGAAGCTCAAAACAAAGTTGCAGTTAAGTGCATGCACGAATTAGCTATGATAGCTGAAAGCCGACCACCTTTAGGCACATGTGATGCCGTGGAATTGATAGTGCGATTAATCGACGAGCGTAGCATACATCTCAGCGAGCTTGTTGCGATGCTTTGCTACTTTTGTCGCGAAGCCGTTAATCGTATACGTATACGCTACTGTTCCGGTATACAAACGATGCTTGAATTACTGAAAAAGGACGAGCACGAGCGTTACCATCCGATGCTCCTCCATGCACTTGCCCAGTTTGTCTATGACGACGAAGGAATAGCTATCATGATTAATAATGGCTTACTTGATATTCTAACGGGTAAGATTAAACAGATGGCTATTGACGTGCCTAATGAGATGGACGAAATTTTAACACCAAAGAAACGAGGTGCCGATTGTTCACCTAATAGAAAACTTGACATAAAATATAATAGGACAAATTCCGGACGGTATGTTTGTATTTAGTAGAAATAAATTTTTATTGATGTAAATTGTTAATTTTAATAAAAAAAAAATTACTGCAGGTTTAGTTTAGACTATCAGCAGGATGATTGGAGTCCAAGGAGTGCAAGAAGTGGATCGTCTACTCCACCTAGTACTCCTCCAATGAAATTGTTTCATGATATGGAAGACTCGGATGATAATGCGGAAGAAAATTATAGTCCAGTTTGCAGCGATACGGAATGGGCTGACGAGGGTATGGATTAAAATTATAATTGGTAATTTTTATTTACTCAATTATTGTAAATGTTAATTTTTTTTATTATTTTAGAGCCACAAGAAGAAATGGAGTCATTAAAGAGTTTTTCTTCAACAACAATTGAAGATGCTCAATCTGTTAAAGTTTCGAAAGCCGAAGTTAACAAACACATTAATGTGTGGACTCTTGTATTATTAAGTAAATTAAGTTACTTGAGTCATCCGATTGAGAGGCTTGCCGATCCGGCTATGATCGGACCTCTTGCCACTTACATTAAATTAGCTAATAATCCCAAAGCTTCGCGTATACTTAGTAGAATTGTAAAGTGCGTATCGCAACCAAATCCCTCTAATTCTCTTAATTATTGATATCTTAAACATTTCAATTTTCGTTACAGGAATAAGGCATACCTGATACCACTGATAAAACAGGGTTTTGTATTTGAGGCGCAGGACCTAAGCGGCTCGGATCAGTACGCTCGAGATCTCAGCGCACTTGCGGAGACAGGACCAGTGATTGGAGAGCTTTCGGCTATTCTACTCCGAGGTCAGGAGCCTCATCGTCTCGTTATTGCTGTCTCCATTCCATTCCTTTATAAATCACGGGAGCAATTACGTTACTTGCTTAACAGTCACGGTGCACTTACTCTTATTTTTGACGCGCTTGCCGATCGAGAACATCGACTGCACAAAGAAGCCATTTGGTCGATCTGCCAACTAGCCGATTCGCTAGATGTTAGGCCCGAAGTGCTTGACAAAAGCCAATTGGTTGAAAGCGCCTTGGGGCTTCACGATTCTAGTCTTGTTAGTGTAACTGTTTTTAGCAAACGAATAATTTTTAAATACACAAGTATCTTATTTTTACTTTTGTTGTTGCAGAATTGTGGAATGGAGAATCCCGTGAAACCGTCGACGGTAACGTTTGAACTGGACGATGGGACAACGGTGGACGCGTGTCGTCGAATGCTCTGTCAGCGCTCGGATGCTTTCTCTGCCATGTTAGAGGGCAATTTTTCAGAATCGGGCAAGCGGCGTGTCAAGTTGCACAACACCTCCAAAGATGGACTGATCACCTTACTGTTAGCTGCAAACGGATCAGACTTCGACGATCATCGTATCGAGGCTCTGCTTGACGCTGTGTTACTAGCTGACAAATTTCTCATGGCTGACGTCTCGGAACAGCTCACCGAAAGTTCTATTTCTAAGATGAACCACGAAAACTTTTGCAGAGCATGGATCTGGGCTCGTAGCAATTCTTGCCACGAACTTAAGTCCTGCTGTGTTAAGAGCTTTCTTACGACTAAGATGACCAAGGCTGAGAGACTAAGAGCATTTAAGGACTTTGCGACAAATGACAATTTTAAAGAGTTTCTCGACGAGGTCAAGGATATTATTAATACTGTGCTTGTTCAACGTTGAACTGTCAAATTCTCGGCTCGTTTTCTTACTAAAGAAACGACGTATTATATAGTTTTTTAAAATACCGTGGCCGAAACGTTAACGATGATATGGTACGACAAGTAGAGAGACTAGATATAGTGATGAGTACAGTTTATAAATTAAGTTGACAAAAAATTATGCTTTGTAGATTAACTAGCTTTAATAATCAGATTTGTACAATTTGTGATTCAATAATAAAATTGTTTTTATTAAATTAAGAATATTTTTTATTAAACAAAAATTAGAAAGTATGTTAAAAAATTTCACGTTAACTCCATGTATGCAATATCATTAAAAAAAAAGATTGCTTAATTAATAAAAAATCCCTTGACACAACTGAAAACATTAAGAGTTTGATCGCATTTAACATAAGTTGAGAATGTATAATAAAAACAATTTTTATGTATTATATAAATACTGGCCATGATAATTAAGTTAAAATTTTAATAATTATACCTGTCAACTTTTTTAAAACGTTTTATTCTTGTTATTTTTTGTAATAAGATATAAATTGTTGTTAAATTAACATGTTATTTTTAAATTTCACAATTCTGATTAATTTTTAAACAATGATTATTTAATAAAATATTTTCATTGATTTATATACATTTTATTGTAAATGTAGCATTACTTATTCAAAATTTGAGATCAATTTTAGTTATATATTTCTGCTAAAATATTGTGATACAGAAATAATTTTAAATTAACTTATACATTGTAAATATATAATGTCTTTATGTAAATAGATAATATTAAATAATAAGACTTGTGATTCATCGAATGCTTAATGAACGAATTTGTAAAATAAATTATTAAGCATATTTTTTACAAAAAAAAAAAAAAAAATAAACACCAAAAGATTGTCATTGAAAATAAGATGTAATAAATTATTAACATCTACCTTATTTTAAAAATTATGTTAAAAAAATTGTTTAAATTTGTATAACTATTTGCCCATTCATTTTTGTTGATTCATAAAAAACTGACCAGTATAAATTTAAATATATAAATAGCAAATCTAAAAAAACAATCATGAACTGTAAAACATTACTTACTTTGCATTTTATTGTGCAATATTTTATTCTTTACATGATACATAAAAATATTTGAATAAAAAGCATGTTACAAAATTACTTATGTTTCCTATTTATGTTATGTACCTTAAACATCATCATTATAAAAAATTAATTTTTTTTATAAAATATTGTAATTAGATTTAAGTCTTTTTAATACATTTCTAAGTCTTTTACGTTCTAGATATCAAACGTAATTGCAACGGCTCCGAAGGTGCAGTAATCAGTCTCAATTTAACCGAAATATTCTTCTTATTCAGACAATCAATGTTAAAATTTTTCAACAGCTGAAAACAAAAAAAACAAAATTAAAGTAAAGTCATTCACATTATGCACACATGCCAGCATAATCAATCACTAATTACAAATCATTCCTGAACAAAAAAAAAAATTAATTTCACAATAAATCGTTCTTTACCTCAGCCGCAGCAAAGGACAATTGTAATTCAGCAAGTTTCTTGCCAATGCAACTCTTAGCACCCATAGAAAAAGGCAGCGATGCATTTGGATTATTAACCGCATTAAGTTCACCCTTATCATTTCTCAACCATCTTTCCGGCCAAAATTCACTTGCTCGTGGAAAACTTTCTTCTGATCGACTACACGAGTATATGGACATGACAATCAGTTCCTGTAAACATCAATTAAGCTCAAGTTCTACTTAACGATCAAGAATAAAATTAAAAAAAAAAAGTAGGAACTTACATTCTCGTTAATGAGATATTGACCAAGATAGTTGCTGCGTGGTATAATACGAGAGATAAAAGGTGCAATTGGATATAGCCTAAGTGTCTCCTTGATCACAGCTCGAAGCAAAGGTTCCTTTGGTATCTGGCTAATTTCAACATCAGCCAAACTTTTATAAAGTCGTTCCTGTGACTCAGGATTACTTGCCAGTAAATACAATAGCCACTGGAGTGCAAACGCTGTCTACGAACAAAAAATTATCTTCAAAATCTATATTCAATATAAAAAAAAGAAGAAACTCATCATCTTATATTTATATACCGTATCACCAGCTGCCATAACAAAATCAACAATAATTCTGCATAAAGCATCTTTACCAAGACCCTGATTAACCATACGTGCAAGAAGTCCATCTTTGCTTTCAAGCTTCAACATTTCATCCGCAAATTTATCAACTGTTTCGAAACAAAGATCTGTAGTTTCAACGAAACCTCGCCAAGAAGATAAACGTAAACCTGAAGCTAATTTTGCAGGTAAACGAGCTAATTCGACAGAGTAGTCGAATATTTGAATTAATCTGCGAGATAGAGATTCTATTTCGGGTAGGATTGTTGGTCTGTAGGATGACCAGGATTTTCCGGTTAGTGTTGCTAGAATAACTGGATTTGATTTGTTTTTTTGTTAATTAAAAATGCTCTAATATATAAATAGAAAGTATAATTTTTTTTTAAAATATACCTTCGATGGACCATTGATATAAATAACTTTCAACATTTGGTACCACTTGATGACCATCTGAATATTTTTTCCAATTTTCAACAAGTGAGCTTGCAGCTTCGTAACATGGTTCGCTCATGTGATTCAACGTATCCGAAGACAACATTATTTTATTGAGTATACGACGATTGATTTGCCATTCTTTACCATTCCTATTCAAATTTATTACAGTTTTTATTAAAATATAATTATTAAAACAAAAAAAATAAAATAATTAAAAAATTTTCTCACATAAAAAGTAATCCACGTTCACGTTTACGCATCTGATTATAAAGCGTCCAAGATTCAGGTACAAAAGTTTGTGGTACCGATCCTTCAATACTGTAAACTCGTCTAATTGCATCTGGATCGCTTACGAATATTGCACGTAATGGTCCAACTTGACCACGAAAAATTGGACCGTATTTTTTATGTTGAGCGTCAATGTATTCGTGTAATCGAGATCCACCATCGGATTTGATGATCGAATCTATGGCACCTATTAATGGTAATCCTTGAGCGTTTGGCATTGCTGATAGATTTTTTAGTTGATGTGATAGGCATTTTATACATGATTGAGGTTTTATTTTGCGTAGCATGGTGAATTCTGTAAACCTGGTGCGATATTCAAACTTTTAAAAATTTTTAAATTGTTATCTTAGCGTTAATGATTGATTTAAATGTAATATTTTTTTAAAAACCTACAAGTTTATTAAAATTAATTAAAATTAATTTTAAATTGAAACAAATTTAAGAAACTTTTTGTTAATACAACAAAATGATAGTAAAATATAAGAGATATAAAATAATACCTTATTTAACAAGTGAGTATATGTGAAACGCGCTGAGTCACTGCAATTTTCTTGGTAAAGATTCGAGTTTCATGCTCTCAAATTTACGTACGTAAGCTTTATGAACATAATATATAATAAAATGATTATGTGTACGTGCGCGAATTTTGAGACTGCCTTTTTTTCACGCATACGATTAAAATTTTAACATTGTATATTTTTAGATATTACTGTTTGTGGAATTTACTTTTGATTATTATAATTTAATTATTGAAACTTTAATTTAATTTTAATTAATTAATTAATCGTTAGTAAAATGTTATTTTATATAGTGTTATAATATTTTGATCGTTACTTACTCGCTTAATCATTAGCAACTGTAAGTTCGGTATCTAGAAAGATTTTAAGAAGTCAAATAGATCTTATCTAAAGAATATTCGAATATAAAATTATAAAAAATTAACATATTCGTCTGTACAATTACACTTCATGAATATTGATAATCAATGATTAATCTACTTTTTAGAATAACTTTTAAAAAAATTATATTTCAATATAAAAAATCCCATTAAAAAAATAAATTCACTTTTAGATAAAATAATAAAACAAAACGTCTTTAATATCACAACGTAAAATTACCTTTCTCGTATCCATCAATTTAAAAAACAATCACGTATATCAACAAAATAAGCAAAAAAAATATATTTTTGAAAAAGCGACCGACTATCTTCCCAAAAACATCGGTGTATAAACTCAATCTTTTTACTCTCAACGTAGCCATTGACTATATCTATTACAGCATCTTCTCCGACTTTTCCGCGGATCCTCTATACATAAACCCTCTTACAGATCGTTCAGTGGGATAAGAATCCTCCGCTCTGTGTCTTTTTCATACAACGTTCGGGTATATACTGCCGTCTCTTTTTTTTCCTCTCTATTCTTTTCTTCTAGTCTCAATCAGTATACGAGTACAAGTTAAAAAAAGAAAGAAAGAAAGAAAGAGGAGGTTTGAGGCTTTCGTGATGCCGGCACAATATAGCAATGCTCGAGACTCACGGTCAGGGTCATTCCTTTACTGTATATAGAAGAGAAGAGCCGGTCCCACTTGATATATATCATTGGCTCTTTCTTTTTTTCTTCTTATTTTTCTTCCTCTTCTTCGCTTTCTATTCTGTATAATTCTCCTATACTCTTCTTCTTTTTCTTAGTTGTCGTCGTCGTGAATTAATTTTCATTATATTTTTTCTTTTTTTTTTCTCTCTTTCAGTTTGGTTGTATGTAGTTACTTCGTTGGGATTCTGTGAGGTTTCTTGAGTTGTTGAGGATTAAGTGGATTAAGCTTGGTGGTTTATCAATTGGATTGACACTATTTTATTGTTTGTACAATTTTCAAAAATGTTGATTATTTTTAGACTTTATATCATATTTGAAATTTAATTATTTGAAATTATTCAGAATAACTGGAGAATAATTAAAATTGAATAAAACTATTTCGAATTAGATATTTGTATTTTAATTAGTGCTTAAATTTAGTCTTTATTTATATTTGTACAAATCATGTAATTAAAAACAAAAAACAAATTTTTCAATCGAAAGCTTAATGCTGATGTTAAACGCAATTATTTAAAAAATTGTAAGTTTAATAAATTTAATTGACAATAATATAATATCCATTACAATAATTTACATTTAAAAAGAATTAAAAGTAAAACTTTAATTTCAAAACTTTATCAAATTAAAAAAAAAAAAAAAAAAAATATTTGAACAGTATAATTTAATTCATTAACCGATCCAGTACTGCATTCTATAATTTGAAGTAAGTACACGAACAAAGAAAGTTGCAGCTACAAAGAGTAATATAGGGGTGCATTTATTGTATTCTCAAACGAAGTTCTCTGAAGTTGGTATAGTTTGGTTGTTTGGTATACGTTAACGTACATAAACCTACACAAAATTTTCAAACAAGTTAAAAATAACATTTACTTCAAGGTAAAATCGAAAAAAAACATCTTTTTTTTTTTAAAAAAAAGGAATCATTAAAAAAATAAAAATAAAATAAACACACAATTTTGACGAAGCGACAATAAAAAAAGTAAAAAAAATTTTTTTTGGCGCTTAAACGCAGCCGTTGTTGTCACAGAGAAGAGCAGACAAAGCATCCACACACATATGCAGACGCAGTTGTCATCGATCCGTCTTTGCCGCCTTTACACGCTTCAGAGATGACAAAGTGCATCCAAAAGAGAGAGAGGAGGGGGCTGTAGGTGCATATAGTAACATGTAAGAGAGAAAAAGATAGATATAGGTATACACAACACAAGAGACGACAGATGCTACTTCTTTTATAAAAGTGCAGTCTTTCTTTCTATTTTACTCCAAAAGTTTCGATCGATATCGAATAAGTAAAGAGTGCGCGTGTATATGTATCAGATAGGGATGGGCGATACTCGAAAAAAGTACCCAAGTAAAATAATCGAGTAAACCAAAAGTAATCGATGCTGGAGTATCGGGGATTCTTAAAAAGTATCGG